>JARJCN010000114.1:0-128651 GCA_029282135.1 Mycena belliarum | reverse complement strand
GAAGAGCGGGGTGGTGCTGCGTGGTCCGCCTGCCGGAGGTCGGTGGAGGCGAAGAGAACGTTGACAATCGTGAGGAGTCGAACGTGTAGGGTGTTGGTTCGCGTGAGCCTGGCAAAAAAAGGGGCGTCTTGCTGCGCGGGACGGGCAAAGTGCCAGGACGGCTTGACTGCAGCCAAGCGGACGGAATGCTGGGGCCTGATGCAGGGCGCGGCGACTCAAAGTCCGAGAACGCCTCCGCGAATGAGGGGAGGCGGGAGGTAGCGCTTGAAGTCGCAGGGCTTGAAGACCCTGGGCGGAGGTTTTCGGACACCAGAGGCGCGAGGGTGTGCTCCCGCTCGATGCGCGAGCGTAGACGACGTTCGTTGTCCCGCTGGACCCCTGCGAGATTGAAATCGCGCTGATCAGCGCGGCGTATCTGGGCCTCGTGGCTGTCGTCGTCGTCGTCGTCGACGTCCTCGTCGGATGCTAGGCAGCGTCAGTCCTAACTCAGCTATGGAGCAGGGTGACAGACTGGTCATGGCGTCGTCGTCATCCCGGGCGCTGTCGTCGATGTACTGCATAGCGAATCTGGGCGGCGACGGCGTCAGCGAGAGCGTCGAGGGGCTCGGCTTTTAGTCAAAAAATACGACTTTTCTGGCGCTTTCAGAGCGCGGCGGCGGGCTGGACAGGCGGAGACTAGGTCTCTCAATTCATAGGCATGTATTCTTTGCTATCTACTGACTACGGGAGCGACCTACTAGACTCACCTGTGGGACATGGCGGTCAGAAGCAAAGTGCAAAAAGAGGCTGTGCAGGGCTTGATCGCCGATATGATGTGGCAGGCTTCGGCGCGAGGCAGCCGGGATCAGGTCCATCATCTCGGCTGCCTCCCGCCGGGATCAGCCACATCATATCGGCGGAGGCGCGGCCTGCACAGCTTTTCGCCTCTTGCTTCTTGACCACCAAGTTGTTTGGTGGCAAGAGGTGAGAGCGCAGCGCGTGGCGGGACGGGCGACGCAGGGGTAAAGGGGCTACGGGGGGATGAATTGGGGCGGAGAGCGACGTGAAACGGTGAGCGGGAGGAGTGGGACGGAGTAGGCGAGTAGAGTAGAGTAGCAGTAGATTATAATTCACAAAGTCATTCAAGATCTGCACAACGGGAACGGCAAAGGAATTAGGGTGAGGGCGGGAACGGGAACGGCGGGGCAAAGCAAAGCAGTCCGTGTAGCTCGCGCCATGGCTGCGCGACTGGATGCAAACACCAAAAGTCGGTCAGATAATGTAAGCGTAACTCAGAGAATAGAACTTACTGATACTGCGTTGGCAGGAGCAGCAGAGGCGGTGGTAGCGCTGCAATTATGTCAGTCAAGAAGGCTCTCGAGAAAACCGCGCGCTCACCAAGAAAGACGCAAGATAGATCTACAATCTGCGGTAGAAATTCTAAGGCCGCATAATATCTAGACGACGGCACGACGACTGGACTCAGAAACATATCAGGGTCGAGTCAACGTTGTAGAGTGAAGCTGGGGTGGTTATGAAGATTTGAAAGGAGATTATACTGGAGAGCTTACAAGGTATAGAGGCGCAATGAAGACTGAAGAGAATGTTCAGTGGAGCTATGTAGGGGATCCAGCGAAGTACGACGCGCTTGCGCAACGGTGCACGAGACAATGAAGGGCAGGGGGAACAGGGAACGGTAAGAAGATGGGGCACCTGGTAGGCAGCGTCATGACCTTTATACTTGTCGTCTCACATTGTCCCAGGAGCATTTGCCGGATTCAGACACGCAAGTGGCACAGTGTGGACTTGCCCGATCAAGACGCGCCAAGCGTTTCGCGATCGCGCTGCGGTGGCTGCAAAACGGGAGAACAATGGTGACAACGTCGCGCAGGTCTGTGGCTCCGGCACCACTCGACGGCAAAATAATGATAATACAGAATTCAGGGATCAGCAAAGCGGAGAAGTCCTTTTACCGTCCCGCATCTGCGTACGCTCAAGCCACCCAAACTTCCCTTCCACTACCATGGCCAGCCGTACCACCCGAGCAGCTGCCGCCGCCGCCGCCGCTGCCACCCAGCCCACCCGCAGAACGAGGTCGACGGCTGGGCAGGTCGAGGTAAGAAGCCTTCCTATCGCGTTGTAGAACACAAATCCAAAATCTTCGCAGCTGGAGCCCAAGGATCCTCCGAAGAAGCAGAAGTCCCAGAAAGCGAAACCCAAAGCGAAGAAGCCGACTGTTGCAGTGCCGCCCTCCGCCTCCAGAACGCCCTCCCCGGGTCCCGAGGACCAGGTGCCCCCCAGAGTGCCACCCGCCGCCTCCAAACCCGCCTCGTCGCGTCCCGAGGACCAGGTTCCTCCTGCAGTGCCACCCGCCGCCTCCAAACCCGCCTCGTCGCGTCCCGAGGACCAGGTTCCTCCTGCGGTGCCACCCGCCGCCTCCAAACCCGCCTCGTCGCGTCCCGAGGACCAGGTGCCCCCCAGAGTGCCACCCGCCGCCTCCAAACCCGCCTCGTCGCGTCCCGAGGACCAGGTACCCCCCAGAGTGCCGCCCTCCGCCTCCAGAACGCCCTCCCCGGGTCCCGAGGACCAGGTGCCCCCCAGAGTGCCACCCGCCGCCTCCAAACCCGCCTCGTCGCGTCCCGAGGACCAGGTTCCTCCTGCAGTGCCACCCGCCGCCTCCAAACCCGCCTCGTCGCGTCCCGAGGACCAGGTTCCTCCTGCAGTGCCACCCGCCGCCTCCAAACCCGCCTCGTCGCGTCCCGAGGACCAGGTACCCCCCAGAGTGCCACCCGCCGCCTCCAAACCCGCCTCGTCGCGTCCCGAGGACCAGGTGCCCCGCATTGAAAACAGAGGCAGTCGCCCTTCTGCCTCCCAGCCCAAGGTTCCGCGCCTCGATCTGCGTCTTCGCCAGCAGCGCTCAGGCGCAGCTGCCACCGGAGATCCTCGCGCAAAGATGAAGGCCGTCAAATCCTTTTTCGAAGAAGAGGATTCTGACGGCGACGCGTCCAGCTTCAGCGACACTGACGCCGCGCAACGCAAGGAAGACGAGCGTCAAAACAGGCTGAACGCGAACCTTCTTCAAGGAACGGTTATCGTTTCCATCGAGGAGCAGGATCGGGAGGATGGCGAGCGGTTTGAGGCGGAGCTGGAGGGCGATATGGATGAGAACGGCAAGAGAAAACGGAAGAGGAAGCAGACGGCCGAGCAGAAGGAGAAGGAGAAGGTGCAGAAGAGGAGGAAGAAGGGGAAGGGCAAGGCCGTGGACGACGGCAACGACGAGCCCGATCCAGACGACCAGATGCAGGAGGAGGAGGACGAGGATCCGACGGACGCCCCTGCATGGGAGCTTAGGCCTGGTCCTCTTCCTGACGCGGACTTGGAGGAGGCCGCTGCGGCGCGTCGTCTCTTCCATCAGACAATTGAGAAGGTTGCGCGTCGCTCGGGGAAGCGGGTGTCTGCTGTGCTCAAGGCGATCGGCGAGACTCCAGGTTTAACGCGCAAGACGAACGCGTGGAACGCTTTCCAGGCCAAGTATCGTCTTGACCACCCGCACGTCGAAGGCAGTGAGTCTTCCTGTCTTTCTGCGTGCGTGGGGCGCGCTAACATATCATACAGCCGACGCCGATGACTACAAGCGTGACAGGGCTGCCGCGTACCAGGAACTTTTTGCAGACCTTACGGAGGATGAAAAGAAGGACCCCAAGAAGCGCGCCGAATGTGTGGAGGAGCTCATGCAGTGGTACCAGGAGTCCTCGCTGATTATGCTCGACGGGCGTAAGGCCAACGACCGCGGCCACGCTCTCATGGACCACGCCGTCAAGCCGTTCATTCACATGGTCAGTCTTTCTGGCTTACCATCTGCGCACGACACGATCTAATTTGTTCCCAGAGTACCGTCGCGGGACAGACGTACGATATGGACTTGTTTGGCTTCGCCATCGATTCCTTCGCCGATATCGCGATTATCTGGGGCGGCACCAGCACGTTCTACTTGGTTTACAAGAAATATGAGGGACCTATCCGACGGCTACTCAACGAATTAAAAGCCATGTTCCAGTAAGTCCTAATGCGCATACTGGCTGTTTCGTATCGTACTAAACAAAGCCCCCAGAATCATACGGATGCAGGCGCGGCTTGAAGCGGAGAACGCCGTCGTCCAGCCTATCGTCGTCGACTTCAGCAAGCGACCGACAGAAAACACTGCACGCGACTCCAGACGTCGTCAAGCGGCCAGCATGTTCTTAAACGACATATGTACGTCGCACTCCTGTCGTGGATCTGACGCAAGCCTAACCTCAACGCTCTCGTTACCAAGGTCGTGTCTTACAGGACCGCGATGAAGAGGAGACTCCACCCACGAAGATGTCGTGGAAGTGGGAAAATCTCGCAGTTAAGCATCAGCTCCGCATGGTCGACTGGCCCGTGGCGCTGAAGAGCAAGTTCCCCATGACCGGCTTCGCCCTCAAGGAACTCAACGGTGATCTTGCCCCTGCGTTCGCCACCATGTGTGCTGAAATGAAGGCTAGATATCAGGGGAGTGGAGAGGCTGACAACGTGGCACGGATTGAATCTTGGACTGATGGTGCGTGCGCCTTTTCATTTGTGTTTGGATTAACAGTTTCTTTCCAGAGGAACGCGAGCGCGACGACCCCATATCAATATCCTCGATACCCATCGTCGTTTGCGCCGATGGGACAGTCCTCCTGCGCGCAGAAGCATCAACAACGCTGCTACGCGCTGCCGCGAAAAAGAAGAGGCCTGCTGGCAAGAAGGCTGCCGCCGCCGCAGCAAGTGGCGATGAGGCTGAGGACAACGACGAGGATGGCGACGAAGACGGCGACGACGATGACGACACGACCGGCGGTGGGAAGAAGGCCAAGACCGCGCCGAAGGCCTCTTCCAAGCGTCCGGCTGAGGAGGAGGCAGGACCGGATGCGACTAAGCGTCGCCGTAAAGATCACCATGCTCCCGCTCCCGCTCCCGCCCCCGCCCCCGCCCCCGCCCCCGCTCCCGCTGTCGGCACGACCTTGCGATGCTGCTACATGAACAACGAGGGCGACATCTCGGAAGAATTTGAGGCCCACGGTTTGCGACGCTATGCGGGCCGACCCACGCCGCGCCAACAAGCCGTTCGTACTTGGAGCTCAATGCGTGAGCAGTGGCTCCCGCTTCCTATCAATTACGAGCCAAATGTAGCGGAGGACATGGAGGGCCTGTGCGAGATGTATTGGAGTTGGCTGCCCAACACCGACGACAAGCTTTAGCTATCGTTCTTATCTTACTTGTGCCTTTTTTCTTTTGGTGGAATGACCGAATTGCCTTTCTGGGACGATATGGGTTGTTTATTTGGCATGTCTCGGCATCTCGGCATCCTGCGATTGGCCTGGCAAAGTCGGGCGCATGGGTATGAAATTTCTTTCAACTAGGAGGATACTTTGCATATGGTAGTCAGGGATGAGAGGGCCACATAATCTATGAGGATAGCCTTCCAGTTACTGTAAAGTAGGAAAAATGTCATATTACTTGGAGTTATTTCCCTTTTGGGCTCGTAGCGTTTGCTTGTCCATGTTTGGTGATTCGGCACCTCGGCATTGCCAGCATAAATTCGGTATGTCTGATTAATAGTTTTATTCGAAACATAGGGGACTAAATTGAGGGCTAGACATAAAACAACAGTTCATCTCTTATTGGATGCAAGCAAAAACTCAACAGAAATTTATGTTCACTGTTACAATCGAATGTGTTAAACAAACAACCACCAGCATCCCGTTAAGGAAGTTTTGAGACTGTGATTTAAATGAGGGTCTCAAAGACAAATACGGGAAAAAAACATATCTTTTTATGTGCGGGTGGTTGCAACCATATATATTGGTGGGTACATCCACATTCAATCTGGTAGTACCCAGTAGGGAACCAAACAAAGCGATGGTTGTACCCATCAGGCGTGGATATACCCACGGGAAGACCCATCTTGCGTGGGGATACCCATACGGGAACCAAACAAACCAGTGGATATCCCCACTGGTACAATGGGCATGCCCACCTATACGTGTGGGGATATCCACATCCCGTGGGTAGAACCACTATAGAATATGGATCCAACCACATAGAATATGGTTATGACCAGTGGGCATGTGGACGCATCCACGGTGAACGATGTGGGTGTATCCATGTCTGCAGGTGGGTACACCCACTTCAGCTAGTGGTTTCAACCACAACCGTCATGGATGCATCCATCAGAACCAAGTGGGTAGACCCACAGATGGATGGATGCATCCATGGCATGGCATGTGGGAACATCCATGTACTGTCCGTGGATACAACCACGAACAGTTTTCAGCACAGAATTCTGAGCAAAATGAGTACCGCTTGGTGCCAGACTACCACGCACAGTCTCGCAAGCTGAGTTCCGATCGGCAGCCAGGCTCTACCGCACGCAGCGTCCAGGCAGACTAGCACCCACATTCTTTTTGTGCAAATTTGCTCGCGAAGGAACAAGCTAGATGTAAACTACTTACCACTTGCTGCCAGACTACCACGCACAGTCTCGCAAGCTGAGTTCCGATCGGCAGCCAGGCTCTACCGCACACAGCGTCCAGGCAGACTAGCACACACATTCTTTTTGTGCAAATTTGCTCAAACAAGCTAGATGTAAACTACTATTAAAATTATCCACGCACAGTAGTCTCTCCAAAATGAAAATGTTATGTAGCACACTCTAATGGTGACTACGGGGTTGTATATATAAGCAAAGCAGCAGAGCTGCTGCTGTTTTACGTGTCTGTAGCGACTGAGGGTGCCCCTGCGTGGGTATGGGATAGTAAAACGGCCCTGCACAGGGCCCAAAATCACAAAAGCGATCTGGATAGGAAAATCGCAAAAGCGATTTGGATAGTAAGGTGCATAGATGGGTATAGGGCACAACCGCTAAGCAGCAGGGCTGCTGCTTCACGTGTCTGTAGCAGCTGAGGGTGCCCCTACCTGGCAGCGGCCAGCGAAACGGCCCCGCGCGGGCCCCAAAATCGCAAAAACAAGCTGGATAGCAGGGTGCATAGCTCGGTATAGGTCGAGCTATAGCCGACTGCTACGCAGCAGGGCTGCTGCTTCACGTGTCTGAAGCGGCTGAGGGTGCCCCTACCTGGCAGGGGCCAGGAAAACGGCCCCGCGCGGGCCCCAAAATCGCAAAAACGAGCTCGCCCTGCGGGCGCGTGGACGCATCCACCAGTGGAGTGACGTGACACCCTGGATGCGTCCACATCAACCCTGGTGGATGCATCCACGTCGTGGGTATACCCATGTAGGGTGGTCTGACCCCACATCCTGAGCCCTCTTAGGTGTCACACTTCATATTCACGGATGACCCTTATAGGCCCAGGTTAGAGGTAGCCTGAAGTGGCGTGCTCTTTTTATCAACATTTGGGCACATTCTGATTTGTCTTGTAGCACAAAAAGTCTGCCCGGCGTCCGCGCTCGAGATATCATTTTTTTTTTCTTTCCGGCGCTTCGCGCCGGCTAACCTCCGCATGGTCAGATTTGTATGTCTTATCTGCTGCTTCCCATCGTTCTGATTTACCTTTACTCCAGACTCAATCTTTCTTTCTCGGCGCTTCGCGCCGGTCATATTCAAGGCACAAGACGGGGTCAGATTTCTAAGTCCAATCTTGCCCGCTGGACGTCAATCTAACGCACGCAGACTCTGCCCCACTTTCGGTTGAATTTTTCTTCTCGGCGCTTCGCGCCAGGTTGAGCTACTAGTGCCTTCGCAAACAGTTTGGTGTGTGAATGCCTTTTTTTTTTGGTCAGACTTCGACTTTGATTACGTGAGGGCTTTCATTCTACTGAAGTGCCCTTTGGCTTTCCTTCATCTTACTGACTTGGCCTGAAAGCGCCATTGACTTCATTAAATTACCTTAGAGTACACTAGAGTAAATGACCACCAAGTCCCGGGAAAACGGCCTCGCGCCGAGCGAAAAATCGCGTTTTTTTCCCGTGACCCAGCGTGTTTTATTTGTGCCCGGAGGTCCGTGCGCGACGCAAAGCTATATAGCTAGAAAACGGGGGCGACGGTTGGAGCCTTGGCGACGGGCGCCTTAGCGTGAGGGCGGTGAAGCGGCGTCAACCGAACATAAGCAGTATTACTGATACAATGGGCCTACCACCTTTTGCACTGCCTCACCCGTCTCGATGTTCCGCGCGTCAGAAACTACAAGCAGATGCGGCTCGTGCAGCGCTGCGCGGAGGCGGTCAGCACCGAAAAGGGGGAGGGACGTGGCCCACCAAAGGCTGTCGCGGGGGATTTCCACCGCATGAGCAGCTCAGGCCGCGCCATAGTGCCTCTGCCGCTGATGTAGAACCCGAGCTCTGCAGTGTTATCAGTTGATCGTGCGGGAAGGTTGGGTAGCAGGACGCACTGTCGTAGCAAAGGAGGAACAGCCCCGATGCACGGAACACCATCAGGGGCTTCAGCTTCTTCTGCGTGAACTCGAGCGCGGGGTCGTTCAGATCGAGCAAGGCCTGCGTCTCGAAGGTCGGGAGATCGACGAGCTCGAAGCCGCCCTTCGCCGGGGAGCCCGAGCCTCTCTTGAGCGCCGCTACGAGCTTTGTCGGGGACGCGAACCGCAGCCAGGGGATTTCGCTGGGGATGTAGAGCTCCTGCACAGATGGCATCAGAAGATGTTAGGGCCCTCGAGAAGCTACAGGTGCTCACAAGTGCGAGTTGCAAAGTGAAGAGCTGCTGGTGTGCGATGACGTCGAAGACCTTGAGGGTCGAGGACAGCGCCGAGCTCTTGAGGACACAGACCCGGTGTGGTTCGCGAGCGGTCCTCCGCCTGTACACGGCAAAGAAAGACACGTTAGTCGCGATACGGCTTATATCCGTGTCTCGACAGGCCCCCGCATTGAGGATGCTCAGACGGACACTCATAAACACCCCGCCTAGAAGGGACTCAAACAAAGCTCGGCGCAAGGATCCGCACGGCTCACCGGCAAGGCATAGGAACAAGTTCGCGTCTGGGAG
Organism: Mycena belliarum; assembly: GCA_029282135.1. Taxonomy (NCBI): domain Eukaryota; kingdom Fungi; phylum Basidiomycota; class Agaricomycetes; order Agaricales; family Mycenaceae; genus Mycena; species Mycena belliarum. The sequence goes on along the minus strand of JARJCN010000114.1, from coordinate 119,656 downwards.
CACCGCGATCCACGAAACGTTGTGGCCAGAGAGAAGCCGGGGCCGCGAGCCGTCCTTGGAGGCGCGGTAGACACCTTCTGTCGTCCCGTAGATTACGTTTCCTGGAGACGTCTGAACGACTGCAAGTCCTGCAGACGCGAGACCGCACCCTGCTCGTCGGGCACCGCGCATGTGATGCGCCCAAAGCCACCGTGGCTGACAACGGGCACAGGGCTGCACACCTTGAGTTGCAGCAGGAGGCATTTGCTCCGCGGGGCCCAGGACCGGCAGACGCGAGTGCACGCCAGAAGCGAGGGCACATCATCGCGCAGGTGGTCGATGATAAGCTCGTAGAGTTCCGTTGAGATCTGCGCCGTTATTGCCTCGGGCAGACTCGCTGTTTTGACCGGATGGTGGAGCAGATGCCACTTCAATCCTGGCCGATTTGCGTCAGAGGAGGAGGCTCTAGAGCTTGGAAAGGTGAATGGGAGAGGCATGTCGGATTCCACTGAAGCCGTCGAGGACTGCAGGAGCTTGGTAGGAGCCAGGAGGATCAAGCGCCCAGGACCGGCGTTTTGATACCGATCCCTGATCTACTCGGTCCTCGACGTCGCGACGATGTCTAGCAACGATGTCTGTTATGGAGGCGCAGAGTGTAGATTCCGCGTGCGTGAATAGTACTGGATGAAGGAGAAAGTTGCAGTGTATGCCAAACCCAAAAAAAGGCAAATCTCTTTCCGACGATGTCAAATCGCCAAGCTCAGCCCTGAGGCCTCAGCGCTCAGCGCTCAGCGCTCATTGTCAACATGGCCGAAGATTGGTTCCCGTTCTTGCCAAGTTTTCCGAATCGTGACCAATGTCCTAACGAAGTCGGCAGCTGCCAGCAGCGCATTCACTTCAGTGGGCGCGCTTGGATTCTGGAAAAGATATGACACGATCGCTGAAGTGAGAATTCGAGAGGAGGAGCTCCAGTGGACACAGGCACAGGCCCGTGGTAAGAGAAAGATGGAGCAGTCCCCGGCTTGGTGACAGTGAAGTCGGAAGTAGAAAAGGGTCAGCAACGAGGCTACAACTTGGCCGTCCAGCGTCAAGGGCCACGACCAACGAGACCTGAAACGGCTTCGTTCGCTACCGACAGTGTTGGACTGCAATGTGAGAGGGAAGGACAACAGGGAAGGATGAAGAATGATATAATGATACGTGGTGCTAGTTGAGTCGTTTCAGCCTCGATAGTTTATATACGTGTGAACGATTGTTCGAGTTTAAACATTTGTTTACGCAAGTCTAACCAGCGGCGAGGAATGCGGACTAGCCCGCGAGAACGTCGCGTCCCATGCATGCCGATGTCTTGCACACCGGGCACTGAATGCGTGGGGCGTCGTATCTCCCCTGCGTGCGCTGCCCACGGCGCACGTAGCGTATTGCCCTGCGCGTGTGGATCGCCGCCTCGATCATCGGCCTGGCGCGGTGGCTTGGAGGGGCTGCAGAGAGGGGCTACCCTTCTCTCAGCTTACCTCTTGCTGCCCGCTAGGTCCGTATACCAGTTTCCTTTCTGATATGTCCTCTTGTACTTACCTCTCGCTGCCCGCTAGCGTCAGTCTTAAACGTCGCGTCCCATGCATGCCGATGTCTTGCACACCGGGCACTGAATGCGTGGGGCGTCGTATCTCCCCTGCGTGCGCTGCCCACGGCGCACGTAGCGTATCGCCCTGCGCGTGTGGATCGCCGCCTCGATCATCGGCCTGGCGCGGTGGCTTGGAGGGGCTGCAGAGAGGGGCTACCCTTCTCTCAGCTTACCTCTTGCTGCCCGCTAGGTCCGTATACCAGTTTCCTTTCTGATATGTCCTCTTGTACTTACCTCTCGCTGCCCGCTAGCGTCAGTCTTAGGCTATATATTGAATATACTGCGTATTTTCCATCCATCCTCGCTGGTGTACTCCTATGTCAGGGAATGGCACCGACTCTGCTTCAACGCCTACGCCCCCCGGACTTGAGGGACAACCCGACGTCACCAAGAAATGTGCCGAGATTGTCCAGCAATTCCGCGATGGAAGAATCACCAAAATCATCGCTAGCACAAAGATTATGCAGACCATTCCTACAGCGTTCGTTGAAGGGAGTACCGGCGAGCAAGGAGCGCAGGCTTACCTCGAGATCCTGGATACGGTCGAGAAGCAACTCTCCGCCGCCGCTCAGCGAGGCAGCAACAGCGGCGCGCCCAGAGGAGACGGAGGCGGCGACGAGAGAGAAGGTTCCCGCTCTCCTTCGCCGCATGGAGACAACAGAGGCGGACATAGCCCTCCCCGCTCTCCTCCTGCGGATGACAGACGCAGGCAGAATGGACGTCGAGGCAGATCTCCGTCGCCCGATGGTGACACGCACGGTTCTGGATCCAAGCGGCAGCGAGTCGACGATACCCTCCTTCCGTGGGTGGTCGAAGACTTCATCGTTGAGCAGGAGCTCTCCCCGGGGCTGCAACGAACCCGGCTCATGCTCATGGAGTTTCGCAAGGACCCGAAATATGTCCTTGGAACCATCCTCGACTCCGCTCGGCACGTCTCTTTCCCCGAGTCTGAGTGGACCGCAATTGTCAAAGGACAATCCATTGACCTCAATAAGGTCATCTCACACCAGTTTTCCATCCAACATGACCGTCGGCAGTCTGAATCGTTGGGAGATGGGGTCCAGCTTGTCTTTGGGTCTGCCGCTCCTACAAAGACTGTCACCACCCAGTCCGACTGGATCACAGCTTGGGGTAAGGCAGCCGAGGCTCTGCTCCTTGTCTTCCCGCATCGCCGGCGCGAGCTCGACTCCTATCGTCAGTACATCAGTGATTTGTTCGCCAGCGCTGGGGAGCACGTACACGAGCGGGTCATCCTCCTTGACCGCAAACTCCGCAACGAGGTCGCAGGAAGGCGGGACCTCGAACTCAGCAGCTTCGCGCAGTTCGGACATTGGGAGCGCTCTTTCCTTAGTGATCACGGAGCCGGTTTCCTCGAGTCTAGGCAAAAGGCGAAAGGTCCAGCCGGACGAGGAAGCACAGATGCGGGCGGTGCCAGCAGCGGGAGTGCCTCGAAGAAGAACTCCGAGCCGTGCAAGCGTTTCAACGAGGAACGATGCCCCTCGTCGAAATCGCAGTGCCGTTACACCCATGTCTGCTCGAGGTGCAAGCGCGGCCACCACCCCATCACAAAGTGCGACCGTCCAGCTGCCATTCCCGAGTGATTCAGAGCCCCTGGAGCCTCGAGCTAAGCGGCCGAGGTATCTGAGGGACTTCGTGTGGACGGACCACGACGAAGATTTTAGCCCAACTGCGGTATCTACTGAATTCGACCCACCTCTTCCGCGTCCGCCTTTCTCCGAGTACACACCAGTCGTGATGCGAACTCTTCAAGAAAACCAGCATCTGTTTAAGCTGGTGACTCCCATAAACATCGACGCTTTCGAGTTGCTACTCGCCTGTCATCCGAACCAACCTTTTGTCCACTCTGTCGTTACGGGCCTTCGTGAGGGTTTCTGGCCTTGGGCCGATACTCGAGGGGGTTCCTATCCAGATATGTATGACGTTTCGAGCTGTCCGTTGAAGTCTCAGAAGGAGCGCGAGTTTGTGCGGGAGCAGCGAGACATGGAAATAGGTCTCGGGCGCTTCTCGCCGGCATTCGGCCCTGATCTCGCTCCAGGCATGTATAGCATGCCGGTTCACGCGGTCCCAAAGCCGCAATCTGAGAAGCTGCGCCTCGTTGTCAACCACAAGATGGGTGAATACAGCCTCAATTCCATGATTCCACGCGACGCGATTGCTGGGGCCCGCCTCGACACTCTGAAAAATTTGGGCGACCGCATTTTGAAGCTTCGTCGCGTGCATGGCCGTGACATCCCTCTCGTTGTCTGGAAGTCAGACGTATCGCAGGCCTACCGGCGCCTGCCAATGCACATTCTCTGGCAGGTGAAGCAGATCGTCACGATCGACGGGCAGCGGCATGTCGATCGGTGCAATAATTTTGGAAACCGAGGAGCCGCCCGCATCTGGACATCGTTCATGGGGCTGGTTTCTTGGATTGCAAATAACGAGGGGATTGAGAGCTATGTTTACATCGACGATACTTTCTCTGTCGACCTCGCCACCAATTTCAGCTGGTACGCGCCCTACGAAACAGTTTTTCCTGCGGCCCAGACCGCAACTTTGGGTCTTTGGGATAAGATTGCTTTACCCCACGAACGCCCGAAGCAGCTGTATGGCAGCCGCCTCACTGTCATTGGTTTCGAAGTCGACCCCAATGCGATGACATTCACAATGTCCGAGTCCAAGCGCGCCGAGCTATTGGCTGGTGTCGAGGCTTTTTGCGATGTTCCCCCGGGTGGCCGCCGACACTCGCTGCGCACCTTTCAGCGCTTGGCAGGGTGGGTAAACTGGGCTCTGAATGTCTATCCACTCCTCAAACCGGCGCTGTCACATGTCTATGCCAAAATGAATGGAAAGAGCAATGCCGATGCTCTGATCTTCGTTAGCCGTGGCGTGTGCAACGACCTTGCTTGGTTTTGTCGGCATGTGCGCCTCTCCGGCGGCATCCACCTTCTCGAGGCTTTGGACTGGCAGCCTGAGGAAGCCGACATTGTGGCTTACTGTGACGCCTCCCTTGTCGGCTTGGGGTTCTACATCCCGTCTACAGGCCTTGCGTACCAGTCGGCGCCTCCCGAGATTGGGCCCCGAGACCGCATTTTTTTACTTCGAGGCCCTCTGTGTTTGCTGGTGCCTCCATCAGATTGCGAAGCTCGTTCGAGCGCATGGTAGTGCGGGATTAATCAGATCCAACTAGCACAGCACAGTTCAGATGCGGCACACCTTATATAGATCCGGCACACCTCCCTCAGATCCGGCACACTGTAATCAGATGCGGCACACTTTGGCACGCCGTTGTCGCCCCGGCAAGTTCCGATATCAGCCCGAAATTGATTGATGCTCATTTGACATACCCTTTTGGTCTACCTGGACTAGAGTGAAATCTTTGAAGTGCTTTGATTTTTTACAGGTCGATTCAGAAGTGTAGTAACAGGAGGTAGAAGAGCAGCTGTGTGATACTGGGTTAGGATAGTTAGGCAGCCGTGTAATACCAGACACAAGTCTCGGCTATACAAAATTTTTCCAGGCAAATTCGGGAGTGTAGTGAACGGTACAGGTGCGCCACCCTGGAGGTACCAGCCATGGAATATCTGCATTGATCTCACATGGTCCGCAAATGAATCACAGGAGACAACGGGCCAATGAAGTCTTCCAGAAATGGAAACAACGTGACATTTCTCGGCTCAGATTCGGCACACCTTGACAATACATCAATGTGCCGAACTAAGTCACGTGGTTGAGGAGTGCCGCATCTGAACGAGGTGTGCCGAAACTAAATGGGGTGTGCCGCATCTGAACTGTGCTGTGCTAGTTGCATCTGATACATACTCACCTAAGGGAGCTTCTACGCAGTCACGTGAAGGCCTGAGAGGGGGGTTTGATAGCACTAGTAAAACCCCCCTCTAAGGCCTGTCGAAGGCGTCGGAGCGCGAAGGCCTTTCCGCTTCGGGAAGTGCCATCAGTAGCGTGGTCGTCGCCGGCAGATCCCGCCCACCGCTTCTCGCCGGCGCTTCCCGCTTCCCGCTTCCCGAACCACGCACCTCGCGTCGCCTGCCGCCCGCCTCGCTGTCGCCCGCCACCCGCCTTGCTGCTGCCCACCACCGACCTCTCCTCTCTGCGCTTCCTATGGGCTTCTGCGACTGTCTCGCGCACGGGTGCCTGTGTTTTTCCGGCTCTGCCGCTTGCCGCACCGCCCTTTGCCACCTCCCGCCGCCACCACCACTCCTTCTGTTTCTGAATGTACCTCGTTGCTGATTTCTACCACATCTCTTCGAAACAATATGGTTACTCCTCCCACACACCTCCCGCACTGCATGCCTCCTGCCAGCAGTGGCCACTCTTGAGCATCGCTTTTGCCAGCTCTTCTGTCTGTACTTTCCTGCTCTCCCTGTGTGGTGCGGCCTCCACCTTTGCCCCTGCGGCTATTCCAATTGTTCTTGCTTCAAAGAGGCCCATCCGGTCAACATCCGGTGATTCTCTCATCTATCGTTGTGTCGGAGGCCATCGGCTGAACATCAATTACAAGATAAGTTATTTTGAGAGCTCCAGCTTGTTGCCCGGGACCTTACTCTGATCCCAGAAGATTCACATTCCATCGAAAGGCATTGGAGGCGTTGGAGGCATCGGAGGCATCGAAGGCGTTGGAGGCGTTGGAGGCAGCGGAGGCATCGAAGGCAATGTAGGTGTTGGAGGCGTCGGAGGCAATGTAGGCGTTGGAGGCGTCGGAGGCAGCGGAGGCGTTGGAGCCGTCGAAGGTGGCTTTGAAGGTGTCAAAGGTGACGGAGGCATCAAAAGGCATCGGAGGTGTCAAAGGTGTCATATGCATCAGAGGTCGATTGCATGTCCCTCAGGGTAAGCTGGTATACTTCTGTGATAGGTCTTCAATTCAGGACAATTCATCTCCCTTTGTTTACAAACTTGTGTCACTCTATTCAAACTCAATCAATATATCATCTCTTTTCAACGATTCCAGTCGTACTAGACATAAATAACCATGTTATTCAGCCAGCTAGAAAGGTGCAAAATCGGTGGAAGGCCATGTGTCGAAGGCGCAGAAGGCGGCCGTAGGTGCCTCGAAGGCCTACTGCACCTACCAATCCAATTTATTCGACTCCCTTATCATATATGGGAGGGACCCAAATATCTGAGAAGATGCATGGCATCTATTGGCATTATCCACTGACTCCACATGGAAAGGGGTTGGATGGAGTGAAGGTCGGGCAGCTCGGGCCGGAGATTGATCGACCAATCACAACACATATAACGGTTTGTTGAATGTAATAAATTCACTGTGTACCGAATTCTGTGCGGAAATTGTTGGGACTATGCCCAAATTAAAGCTGTCCTATGCCCGGACCCTAATTAATCATTAGATCATGTATTTTACTAACATTTTTCCCAGTGCACGAATAAGTGCTAAAGTCAACCAAGTTCTACTATAGTTAAATTGTATGGCAGATGGATAGGATGAATTTTCGCAACAAATGAAAAGCTTCGACTATGGAATGGATTCAGCGGAGCTCTTGGAAGCTTATAGTATATACGCATGGCCGATAGGATGCCTATGACAGGTCTGAGCACAAGATTTCGGAAGAAAACATCAAAATCTGACATATTACCCATCATACTTGGCCGCCTATTGAATATGGAACTGTTGATATGTTACTGTGTAAACTCGGGGTGGCCTCGAGGTAACCTCAAACCGGAGGCCTGAGGTTTACAATACCAATCTCATTAATTCAAACAATAGGAGACCTCCGACACCTTCAATATGTGTATTCTCTATGTGTTGAATTTTACACAATCATCGAGAGGAGTGGGCTGGACCACTGTATTTGAGACTCATAATACAGATGGTAGAGGTAAAGACTTGGCTCCGAGTGGGAGGCTGAACCGTGTGAAGTTGAGGCCCAACTTGAAATATTCAAAAGTATCACCGTGACCGAAATGCCTAATGGACTATGTGTTGCGGGTTATGTTGTGACCTTCTAGATGTCATCAGAAACCTTTTCTTGTTAGGTGAAATGAGCTCCACGTCACGATGGGTCGATAGCCTACAACAGGCTCAGAAAATCATCAATCTCCAACTGCAGCACATTATTGAGCACTTATCGGCCCATAATCTGTCAGGTTAACCTTCATAGAATACTTAGATCATCGGTTGTTGATTCTTGGTGGAGTACAAAAGTCTGGATTGGAGGCCTTCGACACCTTCGACGCCTCCGACGCCTCCGACGCCTCCGACGCCTCCGACGCCTCCGACAAGGCGTCGAAGGCCTCCGCGTCGAAGGCCTCCGTGTCGAAGGCCTCCGGAAAGAATGAGTTCTTGACAATATACCATCAGAACTTATCATCCAAGACTCAATTCAACCTACCCAGCAGCGAACTCATCAATCTTCGATTATGATGGCCTCCGACACAACAAGAGGTTAAGGTGCATTTACTGTGACAGGTTGTTGGAAGCAAGATGAAGGACGATTTAAAGGATAGTACAGGATTGGACAGGTGTTAAGCAGTCACTGGAGACAATTAAGGACAGAAGCACAGGGAGAGGCAGCGGAGATGTGCAGGAGGGCCGTGAGAGGTGGTCGACACGCGAGGCGGAGAAGGGTGCTCCACAGACGCTTGCAGAAGGCGGAAGGCCTGAGCAACGAGCAATAACCAACTTCACCATCAGTCCAGAGCAAGTTCCCGGTTGTGGGGGCTGTGAACAAGTAACAAGCAGAGGCGAGGGGTACAGACAGAGTGCGCAGCATGCAGCAACCAAAGGCCCGGAAGCTGAACCAGAAGATTCAGAGGTGGACGTCGGCGGAGGCGGCGAGGCGCGCAAAAGCGCTGAAGCGGGAAGCGGGAAGCGGCAGCGAGAAGCGGTGGGCGGGATCTGCCGGCGACGACCACGCTACTGATGGCACTTCCCGAAGCGGAAAGGCCTTCGCGCTCCGACGCCTTCGACAGGCCTTAGAGGGGGGTTTTACTAGTGCTATCAAACCCCCCTCTCAGGCCTTCACGTGACTGCGTAGAAGCTCCCTTAGGTGTACATACTCATGGTAGTGTCACCGTCCGCAAGATCACAATCTGGACGGACAGCAGCAATACTTTTGATATCTTCAACTCCTTGCGCGCGCTCCCTCTCTACAACGAGATTCTAAAGTCTGCCGTTGACGTCCTGCTTGACAACAGCTTCAAGTTGCGGGTGCTCCTCCTGCCTGGCAAGACAAATGTGGTGGCAGATGCACTTTCCCGCTGGAGGAATGACATCGCGCTCGCGAATTATCCCGAGCTCTTGATTGACTCGTCACAACCTCTGCCGAGCATCCCTTATAAACCCCCTCGAGATGCGCTGGGGGCGGATAAAAAATGATCGAGCTCACCTCAACGTCCCGGCAACCCGTAAGGGAGCCGTGGACTCTTGCCCGCTTATATCATGAGCGGGCGGTTGCGATCGGTTTCTCCATTGACCCCAGTACCAGCGCTACATATTCATCTGCCCTTAATTCCTTCATCAGCTTTGTGCGAATGCACGGTTTCTCCGTCGAGCCGACCGAGGAGACTTTAAGTCTCTTCGTCGTTTTCATGTGTCATCATATAAAGCCCGAATCCGTCGATTCCTACCTATCCGGCATCTGCAATCAGCTCGAAGACCATTTCCCCGATGTGCGCAAAGCAAGAAACTCTCGCCTTGTCTCGAAGACGCTGGCCGGCTGCAAACGCCTTCGCGGCACCGCAACTAAACGCAAACAGCCGCTCTCCGTCCGCCACCTCATTGTCGTCGTCGAGTGGCTGCGGGACCGTGTCTTCCGGGGTGTTGCTGTGCACGACGACTTCTTGTTCGTCTCGCAGCTTCTTACGGGATTCTACGCACTGCTGCGCTTAGGCGAGCTCACGTACCCGGATAAAGTGGCCCTCCGCAACCCTCGTAAAGTCTCGCAACGGGACTCTGTAGCCTGGCGAGAGTCGGGCTACGGGTACTTTCTGCCGGCTCACAAGGCGGACGCGTTTTTCGAGGGCAACACTCTCATGATCGAAAAGGTTCAAGGGCGCGCGGACCCGTACAAACCCTTTTGCGACTATCTCACCTCTCGTGACAATCTCTTCCCATACCACCCACAGTTGTGGCTGCGCGCCAACGGCTCGGTACCGACCAGGTCATGGTTCATCAAGCGTTTACGCTCCTTCTTCCCCTCGTCCATCGCTGGGCAGTCCATGCGCGCCGGTGGCGCAACCCAGCTCGCCGAGTCCGGGGCGCTACCCTACATTATTCAGGCCGCGGGAAGATGGAAGTCCGACACCTTCCAAATTTACATCCGCAAGAACCCCATCCTCTTACAAGGGCTGATACACGGCCGCCCCGCTTTCAGCGCCGCCAGCGCCGCTGTCACACCAGCGCGCGCTTAGCGCACAATTTCCGTCGCTCACACTTCTGCTTTTCCTGCCGTGTTTCATCGAACAATCCTTCCATCAACAATCTCAATACCCTTAATAGCGGTCCACGGCACGAATATACCTCAGGGCTCCCTCGCCGGCCGCGCCGGCAGGGAGTCGCGTTCTCGCTACCCATCTCCTCTGCGTCACCAATCCGGTCGAGCCGGTTAGTCGAGTTTAAACATTTGTTTACGCAAGTCTAACCGGCGAGGAATGCGGACTAGCCCGCGAGAACGTCGCGTCCCATGCATGCCGATGTCTTGCACACCGGGCACTGAATGCGTGGGGCGTCGTATCTCCCCTGCGTGCGCTGCCCACGGCGCACGTAGCGTATCGCCCTGCGCGTGTGGATCGCCGCCTCGATCATCGGCCTGGCGCGGTGGCTTGGAGGGGCTGCAGAGAGGGGCTACCCTTCTCTCAGCTTACCTCTTGCTGCCCGCTAGGTCCGTATACCAGTTTCCTTTCTGATATGTCCTCTTGTACTTACCTCTCGCTGCCCGCTAGCGTCAGTCTTAGGCTACCCACCGTCCGCACCCTTGTACAAGCTTGTTACTATGTATACTTACATGTAGTTAGCGGTCCACGGCACGAATATACCTCAGGGCTCCCTCGCCGGCCGCGCCGGCAGGGAGTCGCGTTCTCGCTACCCATCTCCTCTGCGTCACCAATCCGGTCGAGCCGGTTAGCTTCACAAAAAAGTATATAAAGTTTTTGTTTACGAGACTAAGTACCTCGATAGTATGCCTGGCGTGGTTTTCTGAAGATAGTTGGAAGATAAGTAGTCGTTCAAAATCACGTATACTATGGAACGCAGTGGTGCATGGTTCTCCAAGCTTCTTGAAGGAATTCAATGGGCTCGTTGAACTTTCAGTAGCTTCAGTACCCAACTTTAAATGACTCACGACTCACATCCTGGTTCCTGTCGCGGGAAACTTCTCATAGACGGACGCTACCGAATTAAAGTTTCTCACTAAACTACAATAAGTACTAAATACAACAACCGCCAAAAAGAATATAGCGAAGGCGAAGACGGACGGAACCACGTAGATATATACACCAACCACGAACCCATCACACCGGGAGCCCACAACACAGCACACAACTCTCGCCGCCCCAAAACGCCTCATCGCCCGTCCACGAAATCGAGGGCAGAATCCAAGCTCTTCACCAGTTTCTCCGCGCGAATCGACATGTTCCGCGCAAGCCCCTTGCGCTTCTTCTTCGTCGGCAGCGGCGGTACGCCGTCCTCGCGCGGGCTCAGCGGCGGGCTGACCACCGCCATCGAGCTCGTCGAGAGCGACAGCCGCGGCCGCAGCCGCCGATCCGAATCGCTCGGCGCCTCGCGCTCCTTCTCCTTCTTGCGCAACACGCCCTTGGCACTCGCACGGCGTACGAGCGGGGGCGGCGGCGGCGCGGGGCGCGCCACTTCCGTGATGTCGGGGCTCGACGCGCGACTGCCGCTGGCATCGCCCCAGCGCCCGGGAGCGATGACCGGCATGCTTGGGCGCCGGCCGAAGTCAGCGCCAGGCGGCGCGAAGGGCATCGACGCCGAGTGCAGCAGCGTGTGCGAGTGCGAGTGCGAGTGCGAGTGCTGGTGTTGGTGTGTGTACCCTTGAGGACTGTGATTGTAAGACGCGGGGTCCTCGAGCGCGATGGGCGGTGCAAGCGGCGAGAATGAGAACGCGTTGGCACCAAGAGACTCGGCGGACGACGGCGAAGAGAGCATGTGCATGCTCACACTCCCGCTCCCGCTCGCGCTGGCGTTGGTGTACGTCGGTGTGTACGAAGGGGTGCTTGCGGATGCGGGAGGCTGGAGTTGTGGCGGGTTGACGCCGCTGAGACTTATGACGACGGCGCTCGGCTCCATGGCCTGCCGCCGCAGCCGGTCGTCCTCGCCCGTCCCCACGCGCACGACACTCACCTCTACCGCATCGGCATCCGCGCCTGGCAGCCCGAGCTCCGCCTCGCGTGCAGCCTCCGCGGCACGGCGTGCCTCCTCCAGAGCGCGCGCGTGGAGGATAGCGGCCTTCTTCTCTCGCGCTTGGCGCCGTAGATCGCCCATCCACCCCTCCCACTCGGTCTCGCTGCGCCCGCCGGTCCGCCCCCTACGCCCGCCCTCGTCAGATGAGTCCGAGTCCGACTGTAACTCCGCCTCCGCGTCTGACGGCTCCTCATCGCCCGATACATCCGAGTCATATCCGTCCATGCTTCCCGGCAGCAGCTCCCTTTTCCGCCGCCGCCCTCTCCTGCTGTTGAGATTGTCGCCCTTGCCATTGCGCCCCCACCACGTGTCTCCCTCCCCCTCGACACCTATCACACCTCCATTAGCAGCTTGCACCGCCCAGTCGCTCCCCACCGCACCCTCCGCATTCCACATCATGCGCTCCACAGCGCGCCCAATCCGCCCCATCCCCGCGTGCCTCGCGCGAGCGAGCACGTCCGTGCGCCACTCGGGGAACGGCATCGCACCGAGTACGCGCCCGCCGTGCACGCGCGCATGAAGATGCAGATTCGCGAGCGACTGCGGGTGCCGCAGGGGTGGCGGCGCCTCGTCGTGCTCGCCATCCGTGTCCGAGTCTCCCCCGGTGGGGAGCACGGCCTCGCCCGCGCCGACAGGGAGGGCCGCGGCGAAGGTCGATGACGGAAGCGCATGTCGGTGCAGGACGCGCAGCAGGGAGACGTATGCTATGTAACGGGCATAAGTGCCATGAGAAATAGAAAGCAGGATACGAACCTGAGTCGTCTTTGAGGTCGATGGCGAGGTACTCGGGGTCGAGTTTCTTGCGGCGCCGGCGACGTAGGGGCTTGGTGCGGCGACGACGCAGGGAGTCACTGCTGTCGTGCGCGAAAACAGGGGAGGATAGCACAGAGGAGGCCGAATCAGAGGCGAGCGGCTCGCGCACGAAAGGCGAGGGCGGGCGAGTGGGTACGTTAGAGGATGGAGCGGGGGGCGCTTCGACAAAGCGCGCGAGAAGGATGCGCGTGGAGGTCGCAGGCACGGCCGCAGCAGGGAGCGGCGAAGCGCTCGTGAGGTGGACGAGGTCCGCGAGCGAGAGCGTGTGGACGAGGCGCGCCTGAGATAGTTAGACTAGGCAGACTAAATAAATGATTTTGCAGAAAGGGCTAACCTCATCTCGACAAAGATAGACCCTTCCTTCGCGTACGACAAGCCAGCGGTCGCGCCATTCGAGGGTGCGTGTTTCGGTCGGGCGGATCTTGTAAAGCGGGTACGAATCCTCCTCGTCTTCGATCGGGCGCATGCGCAGGACGCGAACCCATCCCTCCCAGTAGGCGTCGAGATAACGGGCAAGGTTCGCGCGGGGGAGTGTGACAACGACGCCGAGACGATGAAGCTCGAGCAACTCGTTGGGTTGCATGTCGTAGAAGCTGAGCGGCAGTTCGTCTTCGAGGAGCTGGCCCGTGGAGAAGCGTATGAGGGTAAACTGAGAGTACAGATCGCCTTTTCCTGAGGTAGACCCAGCATTCGACACGATCGCGCGCTTCTTTTGCGGGGGTGGGCGTACGGCGACCTGCTCTTCGTGGTGCTGGTTTTCAGGCTCTGTGGACTCGTCGTCGGCTGGTTGCTCGTCCTCGTCGTCGTCCGCATCGTCTGTGACTGGCGACGGCCTGGGCATAGCAAATGTGATGGGCGATATTGGGCGATGGCGCGGGTCTGGGGCAAAGGTAATGGGCGACGGAGGGCGTTGGGGCTTGCGAGTAGACTGCCGTATAGGCGGAGATGGAGGCGCAGCATAGGGCAAGCATTTTGAGAGCAGCCAAGACTTCACCTGCCGCACTTTCCAGTCGGGGTCGACGTGTGTGGTGAACCATTGGTCGTGCGGCACTGAGAACCGTCAGAAAATGGCCCACGAAACCACCGAGACACATACAGAATCTGCAGGCGAGGCTCAGCAGCGGCGCCGCCGAACTGTCGCTGTCCATTGCAGGACTGTTGACAGATGTTGAGAGCAAGGGCTGTAGACCCGTGACTAAAGCTGGGACAAGCACTACAACTGTTTCAGCCAAAAAAAGAAATTCCGTATAGCTACAGCATTCCGGTACTCACGCATAATGGGATGAGAGTATTCGGAAGTTGCCATGAGATCGCTTTGCATCTTCTGCCGCATAGCTCTCTGGGTTCATGGAGATTTGCTGTGGCATATCTGCATCTTCATAATCTGCTGCTTGCATCATGTTGCATGATACACGATATCAGCAATCGGACACAGATATGGTATTCTGCTCAAGCCCGAATCAATCATGGATCATATAACGACTTCGTGTGATACTAGTTACGACCAGCCATAGCCTGACTTGTCTGAATGGTGTCTCGGACGATGGATCTGCATAATATTATAATTATCAGACCTATTCCACTAACCTCAGGCAGAGACTATATATTTAATTGGCATGCGTACCAGATTGCAAGAATGCCTACAGTGACTGTTCGTGGTAGTACAGTAACAATGACAGCGGTGCCTGTCATCAGCTGATCGAGCATGGCAAGATCTACTGCTTGTGTAAGCACTGCACTGGGTGGTTCAAGGGTGGTTAACTTACGATTGTCCAAACTATACACATTCAAATTTACTTGTAGCACGTCGCATCAGTCCAGATCCAATCCAGATCAGTCCTCGCAAGATTTGTTTCTTTGGCGGTTGCTGCATTCGGCCGATGATAGCCGATAAACCGGCGCGCAGATCCGGAGGCAGTACTTGGTAGCACGATCTTTTCTTTCTTCGCTCATCTCCCGCAAGAGGGTAGGCAAACATGGCCGACGCCAGCCCACTCTCCGTCCAAGAACTCCTTGACCGGTGTATAGACTTCCTCTACAAGCTGGATCCGGATAAATCCGAGCTCGATCTGCGGGCGTGCGCCTTAGTTTCTCGCTCTTGGGCGTCCGCAGCGCAGCCTCGCCTGTTCGAGCAAATATCTTTCCTGGATTTGGGCATGGATTCGTGGCCCAAGCTCCAAACGACCCTGCAATCCACACCCCATCTCATCCCATACATCCGCCGCCTTCACATCATCGCAGACATCTCGCTCGACCTGTTCTCGTCGATCTGCAGTTTTCCATTCACGCACCTCAGCCGGGTGTTTGTCACGGCGATCTCAGAACCGTTGTCGGGCCCCATTGCGCTCGCCCTCCGGCAACTGGTCAGCGCGCCCTCGCTCGAGGGTGTGGCCCTGAAGTGCGTCGTCCGCCAGCCGGCCTGGCTTCATCAGATCTGGGACGTCTGCTCTCCCCGAATCACCTGGCTTGACCTCCAGTATTACTTTTTGGACACCGAAAACTACGATCTTGACTTCCAGTCGTATTCACCCACTGCTCCTTTTTCCCGGCTCGAATCACTGCAGATCTCCATTCCTCGGGCGCCGTTGCTTGAGGAAATCGCGCGCTATAACCTCTCGCACCTCAGGGTGCTTTCTATTAGGGCCGCGTCTCGCCTGTGGAAAACCGTCACGCCACCGCTACCGGCGCTCGTCGCCCTTAATGTTGATCCACTGGTAATCGTTGTCCACGCTGCACTTATATCTCGCGAAGCTGACTGCATCCGAAGACGGAAGACCCCATCGACCTTTCGCTGTTCCCCGCCCTCGTGCTCTTTCGCCTCGGCTCATTCGACCTCCAGCTTGCGCTCGACTCGTTCTCGACGATCACCGCCACATCGCAGATCCGCAGAATCGTCATAGCCGGTGCGAGCTTTCTCGAGGACGCCGAATTTGCACGGCTCGACGTCGCGCTGTCGGGGCTCCCCGTGGCGCATCTCCTCGTCGTTGAGCTCGAGATGGAAACGGGGAACTACGAGCTTGTGGGCCCGGCTTTCCCGCGGTTGGGCGCTCGCAACTTGGTGTGTCTGCTCCTCCGTGTGCTTCCTCCCTAACCGCCCCGCGCAGCTGTGCCGTGGCGAAGTCAACGACTTCAGCGGTGGATGGTTTCAGGTACGTCTGTCTATAAGGTCAGTGCTGTCTGGCTAACGTGGATCACAGAGCTTCTCCCTCGGTTCGCTTTCGCTGTAACAGCCCGTTATTTGAGCGACATCATGTTGTAGTACAACCCCTATTCGTCGTTCTCTTACGGACGTTTAGCAACAAGCCTCTAATGCAAGATAACATGTGACTCTTCTGTGCGAGCGATGCAAGGAAAGGAAACTCGAAGTGAAGCGGCATCGCCGAGTCTTATCTGCAAAATGCGCCGGTTCGGGCGTCGTTGAACCCCCACGTGCACTTGAGCTGCGTTGAGTGCTGTGTATACCCGTGCGGTGTTACTTTTGGATCTAAGGACTCAAAACCTAGCCAAGCGGGTGAGCGCTTCGTCCGCCTCGCCAGAACGCGCTTCTCTCAGGGCCTCCGCCATCTTCGTCGCGTTCTGCCTCAAACCGACGCCCCTCGCACCCCGCGCGGCGTCAAATGCCGCCTTTAACTCCGCCGATGCGTCTGCGACGGTCCCAGTGATCGCGGGTCCCTCGCGGAGCGACGGTGCAACTTGAGCTCCGGTACGGACCTACACGAATACGAGTTCAAGACTGGTCGCTGACTCGAAGTTTCCTGCCGCACCTGAACAAGCTCGATCGCCACTGGATTGGGCCCCGCGGAGAACAGCGCGGCGTTCACGGGCTGCTCGGCGTCGAGGGGCCAGACGATGAGCGGGATGCCTTGCGCCAGCGACTCGGTGATCGAGCTAAGATGAAATGTGTGGCATATGAGGCAAGGGTGAGCTGTAGGATGAGCAAGAGCATGCTCACTTGTAGCCCCCGTGCGTCAGGAACCAACCAACTGCCTCATGCTGCAAGATTGCCCGCTGCTCGACCCAGAAGTCGCAGATGAGGCCCCTCCCACTCGAGTTCACGAGTTGAATCACGTCCTCGGGAAGCGAGGCCATCCTGCCCCCGAGCGCGAAAATGAACGGAAATGGCTGGGCAAGCGTCATCAGCGTGTGCAGTAATGCCTCAACAAGTTCTGGCGTAGCGACTGGGAAGAAATTTGACCTGGCGCATATTGAGTGCGGCAATACGGACCTCAAGATAGATGGATGCTTGCCCAAAGGAAATGTAGAGAATCGATTTAGCCCCGAATTGGCTCAGCGAGCCCTCCAAGAAGGATCGTACGAGCGGATTGGCAGGAGAAACTGGAGCAGTATCAACCCAGCAGACGGCCTGCGGCCCGACAATGAACAGCTCCTCCCCGCGCTTCTGGTAATATTCTCTGCAGAGCGGCACCCCCACCGGTTCGAGACAGGTACTGGTAGGAACGATGTACCCGTCGAGGTATTTGGCGAAATTCTGGGCTTGCACAAAGAGCTGTGACACGCCTGGCGCCCGGGGGCCGGACGCCTGCCCTACACGCTCGTAGTCATACATGTCTGGGACGCCCGGGCACTTGATGACGCTCCCGGAGAAACGATCGCTTCCGTTCCATGCCAATACAACCTGTTGCGCCGGGTAGTGTACGCTGGCACCCCAGAGATTGAAAAGACGAACCTGATCCAATATCTCGTCTTCAGTTCGGCCAAGCCTCCGCTCCTTGTCTGAGTAGATCTCCAGGGCGATCGCGGCAAAGTCGTACTCGGACAGTATTGCTTGCATAGACGCCGCTGCCGAAGAGAACCAGCTGAGAATTTTACACTCTGGACCCAGAACTTGCTTCGTGTGTTCGACGACATAGCCGCCGTAGAAGAAGTCCATCTGTGTTGTGATCCCTGTGGGTCCATGCGCGTTGACAAAAAACCGAACGTACGTGTATAGAATGCGGTCTAGGCCATTGCTCGTCGCCTTCTGCAAGGGGTTTGAGCAGCTCCTTCCACCCATCAACCAGTTGGTTCATTGTATCCGCAAACGTAGCGCTATGCATCATCATGAAGAAGTGTCGCATGAGACAACGACAGTGAACGGACCCTTTCTCTCCTATTCCTGCGAGCCGCAGCCGGGCGAGGTCATAGTCGCACATCTTCAGCTCAGCATGCATTCGTAAAACTGAGCAGCGAGAGTTGGTTGAAAATGCAAGATTGTTCGAGGCCACTTACTGGACACATTGTGATGCACAATCGTCAGGACGAGGGCGGGATCCTTCTGCAACATCTGGGTAGCAATATAGATATAGCTGACTGTGTGCCCCCATGCGGGATGGAGCAGCGCGACGATGTGATGGGGCACCATCCTTTGAGGTGGAAGGTGAGTAAGGAGAGGAGGGGCGGGCGCAATTATTTATACGCACTACAAGATGTAAGCAGGGAGCTAAAGCGAAGCTTTTACATCTTGAGGTAAGCATTTGCGCTCCTAGTTGGGCTATCCGCACCTACCGGACGATTATGAATCTGCGTGAAATATCTTGAAGTAGCTACCTGAGCAGGTCTGGTACCTGGAGGATAGAATGCCCGCAGAAGAGGGGCATCGGTAACAAGTACTACCGCACGTGCTAGGAGATCCAGCGGGGGAAGATCTGGGAAGATGTGAGGTTGGCATGTATCGGATTCGCAGTAAGTAGTACTGACCGTTCATTGGATGCTCAAAGTAGGCATTACGGCGGATACTCAACTAGACGGGCTGAGAGGAGAATGCCAGCTGGGAGTCAGCGGGCGGTTTGAGTTCAAGTTTCTGCCAGCCTGCCACCGTTACAGTACTAAGTAGTGGCATTGTGGCAATCGAGTCCGACGGTGACTCCGACCTAACCCCCAAGTCCGACCGCGGTCTAGCCCACCGACGGAACCCAGATCCGAAGCTTTCAGCCTGAGCCAGTCGTCTTTTAAGTTTTTCCAATGTCTGGGCCATTGACTGGCACAGGCAAGGCACCGCCCTGTAGCAGGCAGTTGGGGAAGCAAAGCGCAGTAACGCTGACAAAGCCCGTGCCCGGGCCGGGTACTTATGGCAGTCTAAGTGTTGAACATTCCGAAAAATCACGAAGGAACTATCGCTACGCACACACAGTGATCCGTTGCAAATTTCCTTGTTGCTCGTATGGCAAGAGGATATGTAATACCTAGTGCAGACCGGCTCCGAGTTTACGACTCATAAAATTGAATGCTACATACATACTACAGTGCGAAAAAGAGGGGCCTGATATAAATGGGCGGGGCTTCGGATAGGATAACAAGTCGCAATAGGATCGTGCAGCTTAGATCTTGATCCCTCCCTCCTCTGCGATTTGGGAAAGACGCCACGCCGGCACCATCCGCGGCTCTGGAATGGGGACCATGCTGGTTCCGTGGATGTAAACAGCCCTACTATAAGCCGCGTATGCCGCAGAGAACACTGGAGAACAAGTTTCAGGCATGGCAGGAGGAGGCTGTCAGACTTACAGGCAAATACGAGGAGCCAAGTAAGCACGTTAACCGTCGTGTGGAGGCCACAGGTCTGGATCCAGTTGCAAGCTTCGTGATTCAGTGCTGTGAGCCCAGACAGAAAACCTAAAGCGCAAATAGTGAATAAACTACTGCAAGTTCTGGCCCCCAGAGTTGCCTACCTATCCAAGATACACCGAGGGCACACAGCACTTTGATCTGAAAGGTGGTGCGACCGAGCTTATCTTTACTATTACGCCCGCCTTTGTAAAGCCTGTGTGGTTGGATGGGTTCATGGCCGTGGGCGGATATGAGACGAGAGGAACCTACAAAGTCCCGAGAATTATCAATGTCACGCTCGTCCAAAGGGCGACGAAAAGCTCAAGGATAGTGCCTTATTGATAGATCAGGGACGTGGGATGCACGAGTGCGAACGACGACATACTAGCTCCATACAGACCGTGGACAACAGCCATTTGCGCCACTGCAAAGGCAAACATGAGGACCGATAGGATCATCGAGACTGGCGATAGTACTTCAAGTCAGCGTCCCACAACTTGGAGATCCCGACGCACTCACCGACAATCAGAACGAGCCGAGAGGTCCACTTCTTGGGAACTTTCTGGTTCAGTTCCAGTTCGGAAGAGCATCGGGCGCAGAAATGCTGGGGTTCGGGAGGACCAGCCTCGAGATCGACAGCATTATCGAGAAGGGGTTCAAGGAGGGCTTTGGTGTCGGAATCGGTTGCCATTTCTACACCCTTGACGGTAATGATTGGGTTGGGTGGTAGATAGTCGCAGGGAATCAATGTGGGGGCTTTATATCATATATGTATGGCTTTGCGGTGTGGGCTATGGGGATAAGAAGTCAAAAGTCATCGTCCGCAGTTCAACGATATCGTCCGCAGTTGATCCGCAGTAACCGGTTGAAAGGCTGTGTTGCCGAACGATAGCCGCGATGTATACAATTCCGCTCCCCACAACGGAGAAAAGTGTTATCACGGTTGAACGTTATACGTTGACCAGCTGAATTGCAGTTTCTGCATGACAATAGAGTGGCCTGAAAAAAAACCTCAAGCCGAGCATATGTTTGAGGTAGAATAAATATTCTTCAGCGGCGCCCGGCCCGCGAATCGGTCCCGGCGGCCCCTGAGTGTAGAAAGAAATACAAAAACAGGGGTAGGATACGTTCGATGGATGGATGGACAGCATACAGAAATTGTTGGCTTCAAAGCTTCCTTTGTCTCCCTTTTCCCTCTTTCCCTTTGTAATTATAATGATTATTATGGAAACGTCAACACACGCAACATCAAGCGGATTACATAATCCTAGTCACTGCCAGCCACGACCTTTCGTCCCTTCCCACTATAAGACCAAAACCAGGCAAATTTCACCCGGTGTTTAACCCATGTGATGGGTGAGATGCCTCTGGTCAACACGTTCATTTCACCCGGAACCGCCCGAAACACCCCGGTCACCGGGTTTCTGGACCGGGTCACAAACGGGTTGATTACGGGTGACTTTAATCAAAAAAATTGTGCGTTTCCCCCGGTACAGAGCCCTGTTTCTCCCGGGTTCAGATAGCCCAGTCAGCGGGTTTATTTGGGGCGGGTTGTTGAAACCCGGTACTCGGGTGAATCGGCCCAAGTACTTTTAACCCACACATCTGGTATATTTCACTCGGAAGAAAGCGGGCTTAGATCGGGTGATTTGCACCCGATATATGGGCCATTCAGTCCGGGTATTAATAACCCGACTCGCAGAGGGATTTCGCTCGTTCAAATGAGAGTAAAAATCACTCATTACCCGGGGGAAAATCAACAGTATAATATTCAGAAATAGCCCGGTCCCTAGCACAATATGTATACTGTATACAGATGCAGCGCCCGGATGCCGGATGCCATACAATGACCGTGAATCAACTTGAGAAGCGATCGAGCTGTCAGCTTGGACGTGGGAGAATGACGGCGATGAATACACACCTGTTCTCACCACCATCGTCGCCATCGTCGCCGCCCCCGCTGTTCTCCTCGTCGTCCTCGTCATCGTCCAGATCGTCGATGTGCGCACCCTTGTGACGCTTGTCATTACCTTCGCCCGACCCACCTTCCTCACGCTCGTGCTTGCGGGTCTCTCGGTTCGGGATGTACCCACGGCGGACACTGTACCTGCGTTTGTTGCGCAGGTACTGCTTGACCATCTCGGCTTGAGCCCAGTCGAGTGGGAAGCGAGCCCGGGTGAGGTAAGGATGTTTCTTGCGGGTCTGAGGTAAGGTAAGCTGATGCTCGATGTCAAAGTGTACATGCACCTTACCAGCTTGTACACGGCTGCCAGCTTTGCGGGATCCTGCTGGCGGAAGTCCTGGGTGAAGTCGAGACCAACGCGGCCGACGCTGGCGTGAACGGTGCGCTGATTGCAAGGGGATACTGTATTAGTGCACGTACCGAATGAAGATGG
Organism: Mycena belliarum; assembly: GCA_029282135.1. Lineage (NCBI taxonomy): Eukaryota > Fungi > Basidiomycota > Agaricomycetes > Agaricales > Mycenaceae > Mycena > Mycena belliarum. The sequence continues at coordinate 97,902 of JARJCN010000114.1, read as the reverse complement.
CCCACTCACCAGGATCGCGCGGTAATCCTGATCGTCGTCTTCGAGCTTCATGGCGTCCTGGAGAATGAAGCCGTTCTTCCTGTCTCCTGCCTCTCCCTTGGGTCTCTCGATGCGCTCGACGTCTTCTTCTTGGGCAGTACTGGCAGCCTTCGCAGTCTGGGCATCGGCGAGCGCTTGGGCAAGCTGGGCTAAGCTGGGACATGAGAAGCACCTTCTGGACATGCCGAGAAGAAGGGCGTACCTTTAACACGTTCGAGCTCGGCCTCTAGCTCTCCGGGTGCCTTGCGACCACCGCGGCGGCCATTCTGCTTGGCCTTGCTGGCGGCAGGGTGGGTGGCGGAGCGCTGGTTGTTCGCTCCACGGCGCGTCGCAGCGGCCTGGCCAGATGACGGGATGGAATGGTTCTCTAAAGCTGGCATGGAGGTACAGGTAAGAGGCGGGGGGGAACGGGGCGCCAGCGGTTGATCGATCTCTTTATGTGTCTCACTTTTTGCAATAAAAAATCACCTGATTTTGCGCGCGTGCTCCCGCCCCGGCCGCCGTTGTCACTGCCTCCGCTGCGCTACTCAACGCCTATTGTCTCCCGCTCTCTGCTTCGCTCTGGGGAATTACTGGACACGTCGTTGTCTGCTGTCTTCGAGCTTCAAGATCCTCGTCAGGAACCCAAGGGAGTTGGTGCGTTATTGGTGCCCGGTCATCGGAAAGCATTCTGAGGCTTGTATAGCCTGCTCGACTGTTATGGCCCCCAACAAGAAGTCGAAGGGCGGGAAGAAGGGCCCACCTTTGAAGAGAAAGTGCACCTGCGGCTGTGGCAAAGAAGTCTCAGCACAGACGGAGCGGAATCATAACCAGGGCCGTACCACACCGCTGGTAGTGAGGGCCTTCCATGCTGCCCGGCGCCTGGGATCTATCCTTGGACTAAGCCCGGACCGTCGCCGCACCCTGCTCTCCAAGACCAAGCTTCTCTCGCCGCATCGCTCACCTCGGAAGCGGCATGCAGGGAAGAACTCTGGAGCCACTGCAGCCGCCCCGATGAACGTTGGTGAGAACGATGAGAGCGACATGCTACCCCACTTCACGGCCGATAGCCCTCAGGCCCTCGACCGTGATGTCGAGATGGAGGAAGCGCCGCTAGCTTCTCCACAAACTCGAGCTCCTCCTGAGCTATACAATCCCGGGGATGCGGAGAACTTCAACGGCGCGAGAAGTATGGCGCGTGAAGGCGTCTGGTCTAATGGGCATCGCGTCACGATCGAAGACGAGGAGGAGGAGGATTTGGATGCTGATCTGGAAGCGGAAGATGAAGATGAAGGCGGGGAGGGCGAGGACGGGTTCTGGGCTGATGAGGACGAGTACTATGATGAATACGAGGAGCTATATGGTCTTCCGGCCGAGGACCTCATTGACGAGGATCTCGAGCGCGAACTTGCGCAATTTGGTGTGTTTTTGTCCGCTGCAGTACTGTATTGTCGCTCTGATACACAGTCGACAGCCGAGGAGCTCTCCGAGAACGACTTAGCTATTCTTCGGGCATTCGCACTGAAAACTGAGGACCATCTTACAAATGCGACATTCGAAAAGCTAGCGTATGCATTTCCCGGCGCCAACATTCAAACGCTCAAAGCAACGAAGGCTCGCATTGAGTTCCTTGCCGAATTCAAGCCAGTGGCGTACGATTGCTGCCCTGGGTCATGCTGCTGTTACGTCGGGCCACATGCAGATGAAACCCAGTGCCCCTATTGCAACGAGCCTCGATTCAAAGCCGACGGCAGGGCTCGCAAAACATTCACATATATTCCACTCATTCCCCGACTGGTCGCATATTTCAAAAATGCGGCGGTGGTGGAGCAGATGTCATATCGCGGGAAATACGAGAAGGAGGCAAACATGAACGATGTATTTGATGGCACCAATTATCATCGCCTTCGTGAACGCTTCGTCACGGTCAACGGTCAGCGGATGCCTTACAAATTCTTTTCTGGTCTTCGCGACATTGCACTTGGCCTCTCGACGGATGGCTTTGCCCCTTTTAAGCGGCGAAAGAAGACATGCTGGCCGCTGATCCTTTTCAACTATAACCTGCCTCCCGAAATCCGGTTTCACCTGAAGCACATCCTCTGTGTCGGCGTCATTCCAGGCCCCAGCAAGCCTACGGATGCAGACTCATTCTTATGGCCGCTCGTTGAAGAGCTGCTAAAATTGGAACTGGGTGTGAGCGCCTTCGATGTGGCGTCCATGGAGAAGTTCGCTCTCCGTGCATACCTTACAACGGTCTTCGGTGATATACCCGCAATCTCGATGGTAATGCGGATGAAGGGCCACAACGGCATCGCACCCTGTCGGATGTGTAACATCAATGGCCTCCGTGTACCGTCTGCGCCTGGATCTACCCACTACGTCCCCCTCGATCGCTCCCGCCACCCGGATGTCGTGCATTCCGATGAGACCAAAAAATTTGATCCCCTCAATCTTCCCATGCGCACTCACGACGAATTCATGGCACAAGCCCACGAGACACAATTTGCCGACTCCAATGCAGCTGCCGAACGCCTCGCAAAAAAATCCGGAGTGAAAGGAATCCCGCTTCTCTCCTGCCTTTCATCGCTGTTCTTCCCACTCTCATTTCCGTACGACTTCATGCATTTGATATACGAGAACGTCATCAAGAATCTTGTGCTTCTGTGGACGGGCGCTTACAAAGGGCTCGACGAGGGAACGGGCTCGTATCAGTTGAATCCGACGGTGTGGGATGCGATTGGGGCTGCCACTGCTCAGGGCGGATCCACCATTCCGACAGCTTTTGGAGCCCGTCCCCCTGATGTGGCGAAGGATCGGACGGCCTGCACTGCTGACACCTGGTCTTTTTGGCTCCTTTACATTGGTCCCGTCATGCTGCATAAAAAATTCGAAAAACGCGTTTATTACGACCACTTCATCGAGTTCGTCAAGATTGTCAATATCTGCCTCCAGTACGAGTATACCCCTGACGACATCGCTTCTATCCGCTCGGGGTTTGCCCGATGGGTGGAGCAATACGAGAAGTAGATTGCTAGCCTCCTTCATGAATTGTAACGTATTTCACTGACACTTATAACAGGTTATATTATCAATACTCGCCGGACAGGCTCTCTGCGTGCCCTCTGACTATTCATGCCCTCCTTCACGTCGCAGATGGCATAGAGGCAGCAGGACCGGTCTGGGCGTACTGGGCATTTCCTATGGAACGTTTTTGTGGGCGGCTCCAACCTTGCATCAAGAGCAGGCGATATCCATTTGCAAGTATCGACGGACATGTTGTCTCCACCGCGCAACTTTCGATCATCAAGGTGAAGCTGGACTGCGAAGATCTGATTCGTCTCGGCCCCCCAAAAAAAGAGTTTGCTGTTGGCGCTTTCTCCCACCCTTCGTGTTCGTCCTCTATATTTGTCCTCCGTCTATCTATAAAACTGACATCTTCAAGATCCGACCTGTGTCCTTCTTCCGCCCCACCGCGTATCCAAACCGATGACAGCTGGACTGTTCAATCGAGTTGTGGTTTCTCTTTCCACCCGGTTTGACAAGCCAGTTGCGACTATCAAGAAGTACTTGACGCCTTCCGACGTTGATCAGTGGGCCAAAGTCCAGCGTCTTGATGGTGGTGACCGAATGTTGGCGTCTTCCATGCTTACGTCCCTGGAGGATCGCCGGGATGCCACATTTGTCAGAGTATGTACAATCTCTGAGACCTCGGCTTTTGCGGATCTAATTTATCTGTATTTTCTAGTATGTTCTTTTGGTCGATGTCAATGCCCGGAACAGACGACTCGCTCCTGTTTACAAGCCCACCACCTTTTATGGGCAACTTCAAAACATATTCGTCGTGAAGCTCCCGGCTGCAGGAGAACTCAATCTGATTGAGCCAACGACACTCATCCTCGCGGCTATAAGCCAGTGCAAGATTGTTGCACACAACGATCTGGACATGCACTACTACCGGGACGAAGGTGCAGTCCAAGTTGTTGATATGACAAGTGTACAATGCCTTGTAGGACGCATCAAGACAACGAGTGGGAGGGAATGGGTCATATTAGATCGCAGCGGGAATCTGGCACGGCCATATTACGACCCCGAGCACTAAATAAATTATTATCATTTTATTCCCAAATCAATTCTCTCGGATGGGGGGTCCCGATAAGCACTGTTTTCGGTGACTCAGAATGGATATTATATATGTGAGTACCCAGTCATCACATAATTTAGACCTCCCTGTTACCAGTTCTCTCTTGAGATATAGGCAGAACAACTGATGAAAATATTGCTGTTAAAGATTGGCCTCTGCTTATCTCACCATTTACTCCGGCCACAATAGACTCAAGATATGTCTCCGACTGTCCAAATATTTATAGACTTAACCGTGGGACCCCCCATGTTTGCTGCGCGATGCGATTCAAGCTGAACCTTGCGTCCAAAAATGGAAGTCCGAAGGTGGACAGCCACATCCCATCATGTCGATCATCGGATAATCACCAGATACCACCATGTCGGCGCCTCACACCCCCCAGCAAGAAGCTGAAGCACTAGTGGGAGACATAATCAAAATGAACAACGGGAAACTGGATAAAAAAAGGTGAGTGTTCTTACCACCAAGCCGTGAAGTATTGATGCTGACTCATGGGGTTTACTCATTTCAGTTATATCTGGCCGTCTATCGATTACGACCAAGTTAAGACAGAGACCTGTGAGGAAATCTCCAGACTTATCAGCTCAACGGCCAAGCCACGAGGGTATAAACCAGTCACCCCAGACACTCCGCAGGCAATACGGATGGCTCGACGAATCAATGCTGTCGTAACCGAGCGCAAGTACATGACCAGCAAGCGTGTTGTGGACGCGGAGGTCCTTGATCAACAAATCAGGACAAGCATCGAACCGGTGTACAAATTCCTTCGAGCGGCCCGTCGCAACGATACAGAGGAATTCAATTTTCCGCACATGCCGGGTACCCTTCTCGAGCATCTCATCCGACTTCGAAGGGCCCTCAACGCAGTAGAGGATATGGTGAGGGCAAACTGTGATTTGGATGAGACCGAGGGATCCACCCAGGCTGGAGACGGCGACGAAACCAAGGTAGATGCAGATTCTTGGTAGATCAGCGAAACCTTCCCCTGTTCTGTTTGCTGAATATCCTTCTTATATCGTTGAATATGGTTGTGATTTCCTCTGTATTGCAAGTCATTTAATGAACTACTAACAGATGTAGTGTAGTTTTTTCTTTCCAGCCAGAATTCAAATTTTGATTCTTTTGGTTTCAAACGGGTGACTTCAACTTGGAAGTCGGGTTAATGCACCCGGTTAATTTCACCCGGACCTCCAAATTTTTGCCGGGTGACAATTGCCCTTCTATCGGGCTATAGCAGTGGGTTGTATACCACTTGATCAGAATAACCGTTCGAACGGATTAGGAGAAGTAACCCGTTCGAACGGAGGAGATGAACCCGGTATGGTTTCACCCGGTCCTGATCCGGGCATCGGGTGAAGGAGGAATCTAACCCGATGGTCAGGTGAATTAAACCCGGTCCCAGTCTTACAGTGTCCGTCGGACTCCTGTGTGCCGACTACGTCAACGCCCTGTTCAAATTCGGATCTCAGGCCAAGAAGCTCTGTAACTGTTGGCGATTCAAATGAGCTCAATCCAAGGCATGGGAAATAATGCCGTGCGTCCTCTTCCGAGCTACGGAGTACTCGATACTACTCCGAGTCCGAGTCTTGAATTGCCGTGGCATTAACACAACCACAGTCGCAAACTATAAAGATGGAACCCACTGCGGTCGGTACTTCTAGGGCTCCAGCCAGCTCCTCAGGTCTCAACTCGAAGACGGAACTGATGGACCCTTCTATTTCCTCCAAAACAACCTTCATCGTGATTCCACCGCGGGACGGCGTAGCGAAAGTCGAATCAGAAGGAGATATCCCGATGGAGGCTCCCGCTGGCGGGTCTATCGCGGCGGAACTTCCCAGACGCGGGTATGAAATCCTGAAATCACATACTGATGTCTATTACACACCGGAGTACGCGCTCGAACAAGGACGAAGAATGATCGATACGATGGACTCCAGCATACAGGGTCTAGTGCTCGGAGCTCAGCGACAGGATGTTTGGTTCCGCGAAACTGAAAGGTTTGTTACAGTCCACGCCAGTGGCCGCCAGCTGACCCCGTGTAACTCAAGTCTGCGGAGTCAAGGGGTGCCGTCCACTCTAATCGCTATTTGCGGCGGTCCGCATCCAGTTCCTGAGTAATTAACTGCACTCATCGATCTTACTAGCAACGGGCGCCGGGAAATCCAGTGCGTTGAATGCGATATTAGATGGTATCTTCGTTGGCCCCGCACACCGACATTCACTGACCATTGTCGCAGACAATATCGTGCCCACGAGCGGAATGCGAGGTGATTCCACAATCAATCACTTGTAGGTCCTCACTCTAACACTTGGACAAGCCTGCACTGCGGTGGTTACCGAAATCGCCTACCACGCGAAGAAGTCGATTGAGGCAGATGTTACATTTCTGTCGGAGGCAGAATGGAAGGTAATGGGCCATTTACTCGATTCTGGAGTGCCACTCAAAATTTATCAAAGGCCGAGCTGGAGATTCTGTGCGAAGATCTCAAAGAAGAGGAAGGCAATGCCAAAAGAATTCTGGACCTCAAAAGCGAGGCCGGTATCGCGTGGGACAAGGTTTTTACCAATCGCCGATGCTTCCTTTGTCACTGATACAGATAGGTTCACGCTGTATATCCCAAACTACGCTTAGAGCAGGTGGTAACGATGTCCGTAGATCAGATATTGGCAACAGAGCCAAAGTCTTCCGAAATTCTGTGGGTCCCAGGCTCGAGTATGGATTATCGTGGACTCACCTCTATCAGGGGCACGACAAAGCGCCTTGTTGCGAAGAACTCCAAGAGCTTCGCTATCCTTATTGGAGAGTACATTGATTCGGATCAAAGGCGAGGTAAGGACAAGAAAAGGAAGGAGGGGAAGAGCAAGGGGAAGGGGAAAATGAATGACGGAAACGAGAAGAACAAGATGGGCGACGATGAAGCCAAGAGCCCAAAAAGCACCGATGATCAAGACACACCTGCTCTTTGGCCACTTATTCGCCAAGTTCGCGTTCGGTGCTCCTCGGCAGCCCTTGCTACTGGTGCCGTTCTGGTGGATCTTCCGGGTGAGTGCAGTAGTGAATATCGCTTGAGCTCTTACCATTTTTTACCAGGTAACGGAGATGCTAATGCAGCCCGAAGTATGCCGAGGATTCTCGGAGATCACCACTTTACTGACATCATATTTGCCAGATTCCATTGCAAAGGACTATATGAAAAGGTGCAACTGCGTCTGGGTCCTGGCGCCTATCAACCGCGCTGTCGACGACAAAATAGCTAAGGATCTCCTAGGAGATGCATTTCGGACGCAGCTCATGAGTCCGTTTCACGTGTTATCCAATCCAATTCCTGTGAGCGCTAACCTTTTCGTAGTGGACGGCAACTACGACGACAGCGCCATCACATTCATCGGTGGGTCCAACCATAAGTGTACGGCAAAACAGCTCACCATGAGAGTCAGCGACAAAATGCGACGATATCTCCTGTTCCGAAGTCATTCGATCACTCAGGCTCGAGGATGATCCTGCCCTGAGTGAGATCCAGGTGAAAATCGACAAAATCGGAGATGAAACAAAGGAGGCGAATAAGAGGAAGCGGGCCCTGGGACATAGCATAGAAGGTTTGTGGTTCAATTCACAGAGGTCAAAAATTGAACCGATCCTCTGCTAGCCCAGAAAAAGAAGCTTCAAAGACTCCAAGGGTTCCAGGAGGAGTGCGAGGGGGAACTCAAGGCCTTCCGATGCGGCGAGTTATCATGTCTGACCATGACGAGTTTGTCAAACTCGAATGCAACCAGGAGCGAGGATAAGAAGCGCAAAAACTCAGATAAAGATCGGCGGACGTCGTTCAAGAGGCGTCGCAGGGGGTCAGTTGCCAGCGACGCAACGATGGCTCTTTGGGACGAGGAGGGCCCCGACTCCAGCGCCGAATCCGAATCCGACTTCGCCAGGAAATCCGAGAGTTCCGAATATGATGAGCTGGACGGGGATCGATCCGACGAGCTCGACCGCGAAGATCCCGATATCGAAGTAGAGGCGACGGAGAAGTTGATCCAGGTCAAGATTACCGAAGCCAAAGCCCGCGTCGAGAGCGCTCGCCAGCGTCAGTCGGACTTCGAGAAGGAAAAGATGGAGGTCACCGATCATCTCGACGTTCTTAACCAACATATGATATCTGCGCAGAGGGTACACCGGACAAATTGCTCCGAGTCGTTTTCTCGTTCGCTAAAAGCTTCCTTCCCTCAGGAGAAGAATGTGTTTTGTTCTTTGAAAAGATCGGAGGTTAGTCGCACTACTTCTAGCTCTCGGCCGGGACCCACGGGCATGTGCATTGTCAGGTTTCGAGGGAAACATTGAAGCAAGATTTCCGGTTGGTAATCGATCGTCTTGTCCAGACCGTGGCTAACTGCTGTACAGGCTCGGCCTGAAAGATCTCGATGGTACGGGCCGTCTCGTCAAGGTAACACTTTCCCGCTGAAACTGAAGACAGAGGTGACCGCCGAAAAACGGGACCCTACAAACTTCGAGCCCGGTGTAGCCCTCAGAGGCATGTCGTATTCAACTTGTCGCGATTTTTATCTCCATATATTGACGTGAACGACAGACTACGATGCTATAGATCTCCCTGTTTTCACATGTTCCAGCCGCGACTATGTACGCCTCAGAAGTAAGCACCCGTGTCTTGGCGTTCTGCTGAAGATGCTTAGCTGCGACGTGTCCTACTCCTTCTAGAACAGATCAGGGGTGATGGAGAGCCAGCTTGCTTTTCCAACGTTCATGACACGGGTATTCCCGCACTGCAAGAGTGGTGCCATGGGCTTACAAAATTATCCCGCGAACGGGCGGCGAGAAAGTTCCTTGAGCAGCTGAGTATCTTTGCCATCGGGGTCCAGCAGTACGTCGCAGAGACTAGAGACGTGACCCATGCCGAACGTGAGTCGTTGCGGGCGATGTGGATGTCCAAGGCGGGCCCACTGGCACCCAAGATTGGCCAGAATGGCCACATCGTCGGAGTTGCAGCGAGGCTCAAACTTGTGAGTACTGGAGAATTTAGCGTACACAATCATTTCAATTCTCTTTAGGAATTCGCGAAACTCGTTCGAACGAGCGAGTCCTTGCTCAAAAACCATCTGCGCCAGGGACTAGAAGAGTCTTGCAAGGCTGGGGCTGCGAACGCCGCCGAGGCTGCTGTCGCAACTTCGGATGAATTCGCGAACTCAGTGCACTTCAACACCTACCGCGCCGCTATAAGACGCAAAGGCGAGTATAAGCGCGACCTGAATGTGGAACTGGTCAATCCGTTCACTCGGAAAATCGCCCAGAAATGGCAGCAGGTCCTTCTATCTTTCATCCAGGCTTCGTCCTTTACTCACTTACTTGTGCAAACTTGAAGGTGTTCGAAGCTAATGTCTTCGGCTCCCTGATCACCTCTACAGTCGCTTGCATCGATCAGCTCGTTGACGACATCCAACGGTCGGCCCCATCTGGACTTAGGGACCGTGCCAAATTGCAGGGGGAGAGCTGCCACGAGGAGGCCCGTGTTGCTCTCGACAAGATGGTTGAAGCGGTCGAACGAGATCTTGAGGCTGTGCAAAAGCAAACATCACGAGCCATTGCCCCGCACGTTAAAGAGCAACTCTGTGACGGCTACGAAGAAGCCATGAAAGAGCGCGGGAAGGGCACTGTGAAACGACAGAAGGTCAGGGGCATCCTCCGTGAAAAGTAGTTTCATAACACGACATTTGCAGGACGGCTTCCGCTTGTTCATCGAGGGTTGCAAAGATCAAATCTTCGAGGGCGGGGCGGCGGTGATCATGGACAGGCTTAACACCGCGTCTGAAGGGATCGGCAAGACACTCGATGTCGCGATGAAGAATCTTGCCCAGAAGGTAGTACATACATCTCATTGTGTCGGACCTCGGTCATGCTAATTGATATCTGCCCAGATTGAGGTCAACTTGGCCGTGCTTTGGGAAGGCGTCCAGAACGACTTGGATCCCGCTCAGGCCAAGGCTCGTTCCGAAGTCCTCGCTGAGGTAAATTGTGTTCTCGAGCAGATCCAGTTCCTCGTCGCCGCCGACAAAACAAGATAGACAAGCGACTGAATTCAAGGCTCCTCTTTCCTCTCACTGCACTTCATGTATTATCTTCATGCGAGTTTGTCTATTGTTGTACCATTCATTGTAACTAGCGCTGGAATCGGAGCGCAGTCGTCGGTGAAGCTTGGTTGTATTTGAACATTGTCTCAGATCACTTCCGCGGGGAGCGCCGCAAGTCTGCCGCCCAGCTCGAAGGCGAACGGGAAGGGCACCTCGAGCGCCAGGAGCGTGTCGATGAGTGCCGCAACAAGCTCAGGGGTCGTGCGCAGGAACAGAACCGAGCTGCGCAAGAGTCGGTGTCAGTGTCAGGTTGCAGTCCGCTTTCAAGCTGGAGGGAGAACATACGCGCACCCGAAGGAAGTATAGAGCACCGAGCGTAGCAGCTCGCCGCGGGTCCAAGAACGACTTCAACACGGCCGTGTCGGCGGGCACGACCGGCACGCCGCCGGCCCAGCAGAGCGCGTGCACCTGCGGCCCGAAGGCAAACACCGCCTGCCCGAGCATCGCGTAGAACGCCACGCACTGCGGCAGCCCCACGGGCTCGAGGCATGCGCTGGTGGGGACGATGTGCCCGTCGACGACGCACGCGAACTTCTGCGCCTGCACGATGCGCGCGCAACGCGCTCGTGGTCGTACATATCAGGCATGCCCAGGCATTTAACGAAGACCCCGGCAAGTGATTGCTGCCATTCCATGCGTGTGCCACTACGTGGGCGCCGTGTTAAGCTCTAGCGCGCGACAGCTTATGGGAACGGAGCCTGCCTGCTCGATGATCGGATCTAGGCTTTCCAGCTATAGGTTCTTTTGTTTTCGTAGTCTTCGGATAGTTTTTCTATCGGCTTTGGAACTTTGGGTCAAGGGCAAAAAGAGGGTGGCCGCCTGGCCGCTTAGTCAGGTGTTTGGCCCGCGCGCCAATTTGGACTTTACACCCATGTCTGGCCCAATCCATCTCTAGCGAAACCTCTCGTCTGCCTTGTATTTTAAGAGGTACGTTAGACGACGTCATCGAACTTAAAATAGGATCGTCTTTGCTCTGCATAACAACGCAGTCTACACCCCGCCGACCCCACCACAAACCCCATGCCGCGCATGCACCTCTGCCTGCGACTCCGCGCGTCGACATGCTTGCGCGGCTCCAGGTTGTGACGTGGCCCACCAACGAGCCCACATTCGCTCCCTTAGCCCAGCAACAAGTGCTCCTCGCTGTGACTCCGCACGCACCGAGTCGTGCACGCGAATCTACCACGGACGCAGCGCTCGACGCCGCCGCTCCCGCCCTCGGACCGCGCCGCGCCCGCGCCCCTTGGTGCGTCCCCGCATGCGCCTCTTACTCGTCGCTCGCTTACCTTATCCCCAGACTACGCTACTTACTCCTACTCGAACGAAGCTGTTCTCGTCCACCGGCGCAAGCGCCGAGTGCTATCTTACGGCGCGTCTTCGGGTTCGAAGTCGCGCTTGAGACGCCGGCCGCAGCCCTCTCGCTCTCGCTCGCGACACTCCCCACTCCCGCCCGCTGCTCCTGGGCCGCGCGGTCAAGCTCACGCTGCACGTTCGCAGCGGGACCACGGCCTCGAAACGCCCGCACAACGACGCGCTCATCCCGCACGTCGTCCCCAGCGTCCGAAGCACGCAGGTCCCCGTCACAAGTCCGCTCGATCGCTCGACCCTGCATGCGCGGCCGAAAGAGTCGCCCGTGCGCAATCCACTCGGCTGCGTCCCCGGCACCCGAAACGTGCGCGCCGCCCTCTACGTCCACCGGCGCCGGCGCACAGTCCCACTCGGGCCGTTGCGCCGCGTACGCGCACACTCAAACGCGCGGGCCGTGCCTGCCCTTCCCATCGCACGCCGCCCGCCGCAACTCAACGGCTCGCGCGCAGATTCCTGCCGCCGAGTCCTGCCGCCTGCTGGAGCCCCGTGCACGGCACCTGCCGCATTCCCGTTCCCCACCGCCCTCGCGCGAACTCGCCCCGCTGCGCGCTCAACTCCCGCCTTCCACATCGCGCCCCCCGCTCGCTCGCGCCTCCCGCTACCGCCGATCCCACGCCCGTCCACGCCCATCCCATCCCGCCGTCCAAACGCACCTCGCGTCGCATCGATGCGCCTTGCGCCTTGCGCACCCGATCCCGGCCCGCCTGCTCGACGCCCTGCGTCCAAAGTCAGCGCTCCTCTCGGGTACACGGCTCGGGACTCGCGCACCTCAAACCTTCGCGCCTCGGACCTTCGCGCGCGCGCCGCCATCCCCTCCCTCCTCCTCTCTCCCAATTCCGGCTCCCTCCCAGATCCCGATCCCTCCCAGATACCGATCCCGAGCGCGGACGTCTGGAAGCAGCCTCGAGGCGGAGTCCCGAGTCCCGAGTCCCGAGTCCCGAATCCCGCCGCTCGTAGGCTCCGTCCCCCTGCTCGCCCGCCTTCGCATCCGAATCGACGCGACGCGAATCGACTCGAATCGACGGCGCGACTCGAAACGACGCGAATCGGCGGCGCGACGCGAAATAACGCGAATCGATGCGACAGCGCGAATCGAATCGATGCGACGGGGGGCCGAGTCCCGAGTCCCGAGTCCGCTGCCTGGCAAGCCGACTCGAATCGGGCCGATTCCGCTGCGATGCGATGCGGCGCGGTCAGCGGGGCTCAAGGGGGCGGAGTCGAGGCGGCGCGACGTACGGAGGGCGTGGGCGGGACGCTGCTCGCTCGTGCTCGCACGCCGCGTTGCCAGCCGACTCCGAGCTCGACTCGGCGCTCGAGACGAGGGAGGCCCGATGCTGTGATGCGATGCGAGGCAGTCAGCGGGAGCGAGGCGGGGCGGATTCGGGGCGACGCAACGTACGGAGGGCGTGGGCGGGACGCTGCTCGCTCGGTGCTCGCCTTTGCAGCCGACTCCGGGCTCGAATTGGGACGAGGGAGGCCCGATATCCGCTGCGGTGCGATGCTGCGATGCGATGCGATGCGGTCAGCGGGGGCGAGGCGGGGCGGAGTTGGGGCGGCGCAACGTACGGAGGGCGTGGGCGGGACGCTGCTCGCTCGGTGCTCGCCTTTGCAGCCGACTCCGGGCTCGAATTGGGACGAGGGAGGCCCGATATCCGCTGCGGTGCGATGCTGCGATGCGATGCGATGCAGTCAGCGGGGGCGAGGTCGGGCGAGGTGGGGCGGCGCAACGTACGGAGGCGTGCCCCGCCGTTCGTTCGTTCGTTCGTGCTCGCACGCTGCCTCGCCAGCCGACTCCGAGCTCAAAACGTCGGACTCAAAAGCGGGACGAGGGACGAGGCCTGCTGCGATGCTGCGATGCGAAGCAGTCAGCAGGGCTCGACGCGAACTCGGGGCGGTGGCGTACGGACGTACGGAGGGCGGGGGTGGCAGACTCCGTGGCCCGCCGTTCGTTCGTTCGTGCTCGCACGCCGCGTTGCCAGCCGACTCCGAGCTCGAACCGGCGCTCGAGACGAGGGACGAGGGACGAGGCCTGCTGCGATGCTGCGAAGGGACGCAGTCAGCGGGAGCTCATGGGGCGGAGTCGGGGCGACGTACGGACGTACGAAGGGCGGGGGTGGGAGACGTGGCCCGAGCCTTGCGCGCACGATGCGCCGCTTGGTCGCTGCGATGCGATGCGACGCAGTCAGCGGGGCTCGATGGGCGGACTCAGAGCGACTTACCGACTGCCCCCGCAGATCTGCTACAGACGCCGTCGCATGAACGCAGCGGCGCCGCGCCTCCGAGCGGCTCGACGGGGCGCACATACCGAGTTCCGCGCTGCCCGATCTGTGCAAGTCGGAACGGGGCAAGCATCAGTCCGGGCTGCGTGCGAGGAGTGCGTGCTTACGCTGCGGGGATGCGGATGCGCTGCCCTGCGTGTCTTCGAGCTCAAGTCCGGATTCACGACGTCGTCTGCGTGGGCGTTGGGTTAATAGTGGATGGAATTGATAAGGATAGAGTGTATTTACCTGTGTTGTACGGTTGTTCGACTACGCTTGTACACTCTACTGAAGTTTCGGCCAATATACAAGGATGGAAGGGGCTCGTGTAGCCTCGAACGAAGGGGTCCGATAACTTGAAGTCGGTACGGCGGATTAGTACTGATAGGTTTCGATAGCACTGATAGCTCAGTCAGATGTACATGAGACGCTCCGAAGGCTACTACTAATAGCACATACCTTAATCGAACGCGAACCAATGTCCGACTATGCAAGAACCGCTGTACCCAACATTTGAAGGTGTCCGATAACTTGAACTTGAAGTCGGCGGAATATAAAAAACGAGCTTCGAGCTCAGTCAGGCTTATATTGAACGCTCCGATACTACTAATGGCACATACCTTAATCGAACGCGAGCCAATGTCCGAGTATGCAAGGACCGCTGTACCCGACGTTTCAAGCCGACGAAGGTTAGTTGGCCTTAGTTTAACTTTGAATCAGTTAGTAGATCGGACGAACAAGTTTAGAAACGGCGTACATACACGGCGCAAAGCCCCGGAACAAGCTTCAAGTCAAGGAAATTCAAAGCCTGGGCTTGAACCAGAGTCAGACTTGAAGTTTGACTAAGTCAAATGAGAAGAACGCGTACCGATAAGTTTATGTAGAGTCAGACCGGACTTCAAGTTCGGACTCAAGTCCAGATAGACTGATATCTAATGGGATGTTAGTATAACGGACACAGTTCTGGAGAGCAAACACATACCGATGGTTCTTCATAGTCAAACCAGGAGCGGCGGCATCAGGAGTAGGCTTTGATCTTGTTCAAGTTAGATCGAACGATATGATTGTAAGACAGCGTACCAGCAACTTGAACCCATTTGAAGTGAAGTCAAGCGGGGCTCAAGACTCGAGTGGGATTATAGAGATTAGACTTCCTTCGAAGTCAGATGGAAGCTGCGATTGTTGGATAAACTAATGCGTACCAGGTTCAAAGTCTTCGATCGAGCCCGACTCAAGACAAGTTGGATCTAATGGTTCAAGTGAGAACTCGAATGAAGGCCGCGGTAGAGCCGGATTACATACCGAGAACTCGTCTGAAGTCAAACCAGAAAGCGACGGGCTTCAGGCTTGTATGGTTTTAGACTTCGATCTAATGCGGTCAGAATGGCCGATGCGAGGGTCAGTCAGCGAAGCACATACCAGACACTCGCAGCAGAATATTACTAGTAGTAAATGCATTCGAGGGTTAGATTTAGATCTAATGCTTCGACTGAGCCAAAGCTGTGACTGGTAGACAGCAATAACATACCAGGGACTTGTTCGAAGTCAAGTCAAGCGGGGCTTGAAGCTTTGAAGCTCGAAAGTGCGACAAATGAATCTAGAGGTTCCGGTCAGAGTGAGGTTGCGATACTTATACAGCGAGAACATACCAATAGCTCGTTTGAAGTCAAGCTAGACCGCCGAGTCGAGCGCTCATTTGGGATCAGATTTAATTCTAATGGTTCAGTTCAGAATGAAGGTGCGACGGCTAATCAAATACTTACCCTTTGAACTTGAAGTCAAACCAGGCCGTCAAATCAAACAGCCGCTTCAAACTCGACTTGAACCTAATGGTTGCAGTCAGAACGAAGGCTGCGATGATCAGATAGCGAAAAACACACAAAGGACTCGTTCAAGACCGTCAAGTCTCGAAGCGAGGGCCCGAGATTAGACTTGAATCTAATGGTTCAAGTCAGAATCAACGGTGCGATAGATAGACAGCGAGCACATACCGGGAGTTTGATTCAAGTCAAACTAGATGGTCGAGGTGGACGGTGGGCGGAAAGCTTGAGTGGGACTAGATTTCGCTCTAATGGTACATGTCAGAATGAAGGGTGCGATGTCAGAGAGCGATAACATACCGGTAACGCGTATAAGTCAAGTAAAGTCAAGCAAAGCGACGGCCGCGGATTTAAGTTTCAAGTCGGATTAGACTTGGATACAACGCTATAAGTGAGAATGAAGGACACATTAGAGAGCAATAACATACCGGTAACGGAGTTGAAGTCAAACAAGGCTAGCGGCGGCCGCAGGTTCGAGCGTCGAAGACTTGGATCTATTAGTTCAAGTCAGAATAAAGGACAACTTGAATTTTGAAGCACTTACCCAGTTGAAGCCAGCGAAGTCAAGCGGCGGTGTTGAGATTCGGACTTGAAGTTACTAGTTCAAGTCAGACTAAAGGATGTGAATAAGAATGGAATACATACCGTTGACTCGCGTCCAATGCGGACTTCGGATCTGAAGTCTATTAGAGTCGACCTCTGTTACTAGATGTTAGAATGAAGGGCGCAATAGATAATAAGTCAACGCACCGATGACAGTGCACCAGCAAGCCCAAAGTCGCACTCCAGATTTGAAGTGGGTCTGAAATTAAGGGTCTCTAGTCAGAATATGGAGAGGAAAGTCGGACAAACGGACGTACCATGGTCATCGGGGCCATAATTTCATTAGATATCTCGTGGATCGAGGACATCGGCGAGTCGGCAGTGCTTCGGAACGATGCGGGAGACTCCGGAGGCAGGGAGTGAGCTTGAAATGGCGGTGAGACGAGTCAAGGATGGTGGATAAGCCTTACCGATGGGTCCGGGAGACGCCATGCGAAACATGCCGGCGGTGGAACATACGGCCGCGCTCCGATGCGGCAAGGAGCCGCTCGCTGCGAGGTGGGTGCAGCGATGCCGATAAGCGTATGCACTCGGAGTCGCAGAGTCCCGCAACTCGGGAAGTGCTTTCGGTGGCGGCAGCGAGTGAGCGGCCGGCGCGAGCGGCGGCACGAAAAGGATGCTTTGGCGGAACGAGAGCGCGGCGGATGGAGCACATGCGGCCTGCGCCGAAGATCCCGAGCGCAGGTAGCACCGCCGAGTCGCGCTGACACCGAGTGGGTCAGAACCGAGGCTAAAAAGCGGGTCAGTCAAAGGGATGCGGGAGGTCTGGGACGTACGAGGAGCCCGAGCAGCCGACATGCGCCGACGGTCCCGGCGTCAAATCCCACAGCCCGAGCGCGGGTAGCGCCGCCAAGTCGCGCTGACACCGAGTGGGTCCGAACTGAGGGGGTAAAGCGGGTCAACAAAAGGGATGCGGGAGGTCTGGGACGTACGAGGAGCCCGGGAAGCCGACATGCGCCGATGATCCCGGCGTTGGATCCCGCAGGTCCCCGAGCGCAGGTAGCGCCGCCGAGCTGCGCTGACACCAAGTAGGTCAGATCCCAGGTGCTAAGAGCGGGTCAGTAAACGGGATGCGGGAGGTCTGGGACGTACGAAAAGAAATCGTAGCCAGTGCGCCTCCAATCCCGAGCCCCTCCCGCCACAAATCCCGACTCGAGTGCGCCGCCAGTGGCGAGTGGCTCAGACACGTCACCGCCATCCCCGATGCCCACGACGCCGGTGAGAGCACCGAGGGCATGCGGGACGGGGGCGCCGACTGGGACGAGTCGCTGGAGAGCGCCTCGAAGCCAGTGGTAGATGAGAAGGAGTGGGTGGTGGGTGGTTGAGTGAATGTAGTGGGGAAGTGCCCCAGTACTTATAGACAAGCGGCGGCCCAGGAAATCAGGCGGGCTGTGTTTCTTAAGATAGATCGAAGCTAGGAAGAAAGTTGAGACGCACCTGGAGACCAGAATAACCTCTGGAAGCGAGGTCGCCGCAGAACCCCTGGATCCACCCTGTTTGCCCACTGCTTCCTCGCGCGTCCGATAGAAGCGGCGACCTCGTTCATTCCCAGTAATAGACTGTGGGTCCCAAGTCTCGGCGCCACCCGCGCCCAGCCACCCCCGCAGCGAATATTTTGGGTGTTGCCCAAAACGAACCATAGGCCATAGCGCACGGCATGTCTCGATAAGGGCCCCAATTTTGAGCGGTAATTGAGGGCGGGATATATTCATAGCGGTCGCGCCAGTTGCGGGCGCATCAGACGGGCCATACCGACCCCAGTACCAGGGGTACTGCAGAACCTGCTAGGATTAGTTCTGAGTCAGAGGCGAGGTGCAGCAACGCACAGCGCAAATCCGCAGTAGCCCCACATCCGCCGCTCACGTACGCGCTGTCCATCAATGGCTCAAGTTGAACCCGTCTCGCTAGAACATGGAATATGCGTATTTTGGTGTTCTCGAGTTCGCCGTCTCCGCTCTTGATTGTGATAGGCTCTGCGTAGCGGAGGCACTGCGGATTCATCAGCTGAGTGATTTACGCCATAAGAATAGATCTCAGGCGCACCTAGGGCCAGCGGTAACCTCGGATACCGTTCTACATGCAGATTGAATTGCTGCTATTGGGGCCGTCAGGGATCGGAAATGAGGCCCGGAATGCGTTCGTTGAATGCTCCCGTTGATTGCGTTTGAGTCTCGAAGTCTTGCGGGCCGACGTTCACCGGAGTCGAAAATCGAGGTGGTGGTTGGAGAGCAAGAGGCGGGGTTTCCCAATTAGGCCGCTATGCGCTCACGGCGCTCGGTCCGGCCTTTGACGTTGACAGGTGGCGATGACGCTTGGCCCGGAACTGGCGCATTTTTGGCCAAAAAAAAATTGGTGCGCCCCCCGCCGCTCGGCACCGCCGGGGAGCACCGGCCCGCCCTGTGCGCAGCATATTATGAGGCTCCGGAGCCCGTCTCTGGCCTCAAAACTCCCCTCTTCATCCCGGGCTTGAACCAAATCTATTTTGGTTTTGCCCGGGAATTTCTGGTCCGCCCGATCGCCGACCCCAGACTCCGCCGCTCTATTTGTGGGCTCGTTAATCTCATCTGGCTTCTCGATTCAATGCTATCTAGTGATTTCCGCACTTGAGCTTGGCCCTGAAGAAGCCGGGGTGCCCCAGCTAATCATGCAACTAAAACTATAAATTATATCAATTCTTTGCGGCACTTCGTGTGTTATTTTTGTCTGGCTTCGCGCCTCAACGTTTACCTCTTATCAATACTTCCCGATATCCTTGGGCCATATTGATGAATATACTCCGGAAATGCCGTACAACACCGGCTTGCCATGGTATATATCTTCCAACATCTTATGTTATTTGTGCAAAAATGAATCAGGACCTATCAGTAATCCGCTCTAGGGCTTCACCGCTCTCCGCAGTGAAGAATAGGTCTCAGAATAGCTTGAAGTAGCTTGAAGTAGCCCCCAAAAAAATAAGCAGACAGGGTGCTAAGTTTAGTTGAACTGGGCAACAAAATGAATGTCGAATGTCATTTCCATGTAGTAGGGGCCGCGGCCTGTGTCAAAAATAGGGAGGAGGATAAGCAAGGTCCCCGATCAAACAACAAGCGAGGGGAGTTGGTGCGGACCAACATAAATAGCTTTGTTGAATGTTTTGGCCTGCGTGTGTGAACTGTTTGCCGAGGACCAAACACAACACATGTTCCTTCTTGCCTTATACCACCACTGTCGCCCCTTCCTTTTCCCAATTCCTACCTCGTCCTGCTACAGCACTGATCGCTCAGCTCCCTCGAGCATCTCGACACTGTCGGCACCATCTCGGGACGGCCTCGGCACCATGCATCGGCGGCGCGGTAAATTTTATTATGCTCCTCAGGATGCCCCCGCAAACGTGTTGTCATACATTGACGACGCACGCTGTCAGCACCCTACGCTCCGACGCTGCCACGTAGCATGACGACGCGCCCTTGTGTGCACATGGTATGTGCCGTACTTCACTATCCTTCCAACACTCCACTCAACATTGCAGATGCACTGCTCAGTTTTTCGTTTGTTATTCTGGATCCCCGCGAGCGGCGCGCCTACGCAGCTCAATGGCTTGATCTCGCGAGCATCCCGGTGTGGCGGCGACACGTGTCGGTAAGTCCCATGATTTTTTTTGCAGCTCAGACTTATCTCTATGGCAGATTTATGCCATTTTGCTGCGACCGACTCGATCTCGCTCCTGGTTCGATGCTCCCAACGCCGCCGCCGACGTCTTTCCCGTGCCTTCCAGCACGTGGACACCGGTCCGATCCGAGCCCGCTGTTTTATGCGTCGATGGCGGCATCAACATTTTGTATTCCACCGCACACAGCTTCTATTCAAGATTCTGGCTTCCCACGAGCGGCGCCTCCCCTTACGCGTCGTGCGTCTCTCGCAAGCGGCATCAATGCCGCCGCAACGGCGGCGCGCCTCGGCAAGTCCCGTGCTTGTTTCTCTTGCCAGCTCAAACTCATTATTTCCAGCAGTTCTACACTGTTTCTTCAACATATGCTCAAGGTGTTTTCCGACGTGTCAAGTCTATCCCGCCGCGGGTTTGATGTGCTCGGCACGTCGGCGGTGTCGTTTGATCGACTGCCACGTCACCGCCGCCCCCGTCAATTCAGCTGCAGCGGCAACACACACCGGTAAGCCTTGTTTTTTTTTTTTCCAGCTCAAACTCATGATTTATAGGATATCAACACTGTCTTCGATGCCTTTTAAGTGTTTCCGACGCGTCCGCGTGGGCCCGCCGCGGCTTTGATGCCCCCGACGTGTCAGCGCCGCCAGTGACCCGTCGTTCGCGGCGATGCTTCGGTAAGTCCCGTGACTCCCTTTGCAGTTCAAAACTCATCATTCAAGCCAGATCTACCTACACCTTTCGACGTGATTCATGCGTCTTCCGACGCGTCAGCGCCGGCCCAACCCGGTTTCGCCGCCGGCTTGATGCACCTAACGTGTCGGCGCCGCTGCCAGCCTGATGCCCGACGTGTCGCCCCCGCTGCCGCTGTTATTTTCCATCAAGCCTTTGTGATCCCACCCCTTCTGTTATGCCCCTGAACCGCCCGCAATCCCGATTACAGCCTTCGCAATCCGAGCACCACTTGGATGCGCGCCACGCGTCGCCGCAGCATTAACATGTGTTCCTGCCACCTCAAGTTGATTCGGCTTGGGTTGACACGTTGGGGCTGTTCTGAGTCAATTTTTCGCAGTCTCGCCACTGCTGCGATGGACCCCGTGTAAGCTCATCTATTAACATTTCATTCTATCTTGAGTATTGATGTTGTGCATTAGTGCCTCGCGCTGCGCCAACACCCGCAATCTTTCTTTCCATTGACGGCGTTCCCACGCGCACACCGCCCCCGAGCACGCCATTAGTGATGGGCCGCGCCACGTCTCCGCGCCGCTGTGATGCTGCCCTCAACATTTCGACTCGATTTTTCGCGGTCCCGCCACCGCTGCGACTGCCCCAATGTAAGTTTGATTATTGACTTTTCATTTTCTTTCAAGCATTCATCTTGTGTGTTAGTGCCTTGCCTCGCGCTGCCGCCGCTAAGGTTCTTTCCGTATTTAGTGTTCCCCCGAGCGCGCGGCTGCACGTGTTGGGCTCGCGCCTGGTATGTTCAAATATCCCATTTATCCGCTATGTTCTGACAGGTTTATGTCAGCATCCGTCGTGCAGGCGTTGACGGGGACATTTCACCTCATGTCCCGAGTGCGCGCGGCCATTTCGATTGAAGTTTTGGCAGTCCCGCGACCGGGTCAACACGCCGTTCTGTGTGTCCGACCTGCTTGTGCTGCCCCCCCACTCCGGTTCGGACGGGATGTGCCGCCTCTTTTGATGCAAGTTTTGGATGTCTCGCCACCGCCTTCATGCGTCTACCGCGTTGGCGGCGTCCCCGACATTCTGCGCGCAGCCGTCAAAAATCTGATACAAGTTTCGGCAATCCCGCGAGCCGCGAGCGGGCCACCGTGTGTCCGGGACATCCATGGTATGTTCAGACATCCTCGTCGTGTTTCACTCTTACAGGGTTATTCTAGCACACTCAAGTCCGGGCTGCTTAAACACGTCCCGGGGATCTCGGCCTCACCCAATCGGATTTCTTTTTCGATTTTTCGGCTTCCGGCGAGCACACCATCGGTGATGTGGCTCCTGCTGCCCTCAAAAACATCGATTCGAGTTTTGGTGATCCCGCGAGCGAGGCGCACACGCGCGCGAGACACTGCTGGGTATGTTGATACCACTTCATTTTCGCAATCTTACCTAGTCATTCTAGCAGACTCGAATCCGGGCTGCTTGAACACATCCCGGGGATCTCGGCCGAGCTCCATTTGATTTTTTCAGGCCCCGGCGAGCGCCCCAAGTCTCTGCGGTCCTTTTCAGGTATGCTCGAATGCTGTATCTGATGTTTCCGCCCTCATACGTCTATTCCAGTGTGCCGGGGATCTCGGGCAGTGTACTTTTGCTCGTTTTCATGGGTAAGTCTTCGCTTTGAGCTCGATCCCTCAGTCCTAACCCTAATTATTGCCTGACTCCGCGCGCCTCCGGTGAGTTCCAACCGAAATTCCAGATCCTGCTGACGTTCGCTTAGACCCCGCTCCCCTGAGGCACCGATTTCAGATGCATCGGCGATCCAGTGAGATGCATCGGTGAGATCCCTTAGATGCATCGTAGACCCCCCCTCCCTACGTAGTGCACCCTTCCACTGAACGCCTGCCGACCTTCGGGACGGGGAGGGTATCGCCGAATTTCTAAAAATAGATTTCTCACTTGCACCTCCGTATGATTTTGAAAGCTTAAACAAGTGCGAACTTTTACGCGAACGGCAAACAGTCAGAGAAGTTCATGCCACCCCCGGCATGGAGGCGATCACGGCTATAAGCGCGACCTGAATGTGGAACTGGTCAATCCGTTCACTCGGAAAATCGCCCAGAAATGGCAGCAGGTCCTTCTTCGTCCTTTACTCACTTACTTGTGCCAACTTGAAGGTGTTCGAAGCTAATGTCTTCGGCTCCCTAATCACCTCTACAGTCGCTTGCATCGATCAGCTCGTTGACGACATCCAACGGTCGGCCCCATCTGGACTTAGGGACCGTGCCAAATTGCAGGGGAAGAGTTGCCACGAGGAGGCCCGTGTTGCTCTCGACAAGATGGTTGAAGCGGTCGAACGAGATCTTGATGCTGTGCAAAAGCAAACATCACGAGCCATTGCCCCGCACGTTAAAGAGCAACTCTGTGACGGCTACGAAGAAGCCATGAAAGAGCGCGGGAAGGGCGCTGTGAAACGACAGAAGGTCAGGGGCATCCTCCGTGAAAAGTAGTTTCATAACACGACATTTGCAGGACGGCTTCCGCTTGTTCATCGAGGGTTGCAAAGATCAAATCTTCGAGGGCGGGGCGGCGGTGATCATGGCTGAAATTCCGCGGTTTTGTTCGTGTGGGAGGCTTGCCGTTTGTAGATTTCTTGTTAGTTCTGATTTGTGAAACCGCGGTTTCGCCATTTCCTCTCCTTTGATCTGTCAACTCGTTCGCGAGACGTCCGTCACACGGGTGATCAATCCGTAAAACGGCGGTTTTCCCGCGACTTGTTGTCTTTTCGGTATGTCGATTTTGAGACGCGTCGCGCGCCTCCTTTTTACGCGCGCGTCCGTCGTGGGAGGCCTTCTGCAGTGGCTTCCGTGGTCGTTAAAATTGCAATTTTCCGCGATACTGTAGATGTCGCGCGAGCTCCGTTGGCTGAACCGTCGCGTAATTCCGCGGCGTGGTGTCCTTGTGTCGTACTCGATTCGATTGGCGAAGGTTACTCGATTTCTTGGGACCGCGGCCGCGGTTTCGCTGTTACTGTGCTCGATTGCTTCTTGTGGCTGTGCTATGTTCGGTCTCCGAATTTTAACTTTTTGTGATTGTTCGCGAAGCTCCGTGGAATGGACGAAGGTGTCGAAGTCGTGGGTGTCGAATTTTAACTTTGATCTATTTTTGGCGAAACGGAGTGTCGATCGGTGGGCGCAGGGTCGCGACAATGCAGGATGTTTTCTGGAAAACCGCGGTTTGACACGCAACCGCCGCGATATTTCGTGGTGCTCAGAGCTGGGACGCGTTCCCTCGCCCGAGACCACGCTTTCCAAAGTTGTTCGTCGCGTGTTTCGATTATCGGACGCGTCGTTTTCGAATGTCGGCGGTAGTATCGCCGTTTTGGGAATGCTGCGGTTCGCACGCGAAGAAGCCTTGGTTGAGACAGGGGCTTCTGGGTCGTTGCCTAATTTGGATTTTATGTGCGCGCCGATCTTCCGTAGGACTTCGTGGCGCGTCATTTGTCCCTGGACCAATATAGAGCACAGCCCCTCGCTGCGCCTCGAGTTCTTTGTGTTTGATGGCGTTAATAAATGGCGGAAGTCGTCCCGTTTTGGTAAGTCGATGAATTTTCCCGATCCTCTGTTGACTTGTCGTTCTCTCTTGTTTTCTCCCTTTCCCCCCATCTCTTCGCCTCTCTGTCTTTCCCCCCGCTGGTCGCCTCTCTCCCCGCTGCCCCCCGACGTCTTCGACCCCTCCTTCAACATCGTCATGGCCCCCAGCAAGAAGAGCGCGACGGCGTCGACTAAGTCGTTGAAGCGCAAGCTTGCCCCGTACGTCGCAGTGGCGTCGTCGTCGTCGTTTATGCTGATTATCCTTTATCTTCAGGAGTCCCGCCCCCACCGTTATCGAGCCTTCGTCGTCCGAGGAGGAGGTCGTGCGCCCCAGTTCCACGGCGTCGCGGCCTGCGGTGGGCAAGGGCGCCAAAGCGTCGGCCTCGTCGCCCGCGGTGGCGAGCACGTCCAAGCCCCGCCCAAAACCTCGTCCTCTGGGTGTCCCTGCGAAGAAGGACGCGTCTCGTGCGGCGCCCGGCGCGTCGGCGTCCGCCCCGCCCAGGCCCTCAAAACGCGTCAAGGTCGATGTTAGTGACGCGCGGTCGCCTACGCCGCCTCCTGCGCCGCGCCTGCCGCTGGACCAGACGATTTTCGGTGTCGCGATCCCCCAAGGTGAGTATTTTGGCTGCAATTCCGCGGTTTTCATGTCCTTTCGTTGTTTTGCTGACTTTAACCGTTTTTCCTCAGACACCAAGACTTTCCCGCGCGCCTTTCGCCTCGATGGATGGAACGACGCCGTCTTTCTTTGCCAGCCGAAGCCCATTTCGCGGAACGTGATGGCTCTTGTTCGCCCGCCTCGCATCCGCCGCAGCGACGAGCAACTTGAGGCGTACTTTCGCGACAATCTCCACGAGAACCACCTCGTCTCCGCGTCGTTCGACGACTTTTCATCCGCCGCTTTCTATCGCACCGACATTGGCAAGCAAATCGCCGTTTACGACACGCCTGCGAAATGTTTCCAGCGCGTTCGCCGGCTCCTCGATGGCTTGGAGAAAGCTCTTGGTTTGTACCACCTCGTCGAGGAGCATCGCCCCCAGGTCGCGGTTGTTGACGACCCGGCATCCCTTCCTTTCGTTCGCCCTTTCCCATCCCCGCGGAAACCCCAGTACCAGGACGTTCCAATGCTCGATTTGTCGAAGGCGTCGACTGACGCCGAGATGACCGAGATGTTGAAGCGCCAGCAAGAACTCCGCGAAATCCAGGCCGAGCACAACCGCGACTTGGACGAGAAGGCCGCCGTCGACTATCGCCGTTCGCTGGTGGTTTGGCGCGAGGAACGCGCCCTCCAGGTTGCGAAGCACAACGACCTCGAGGACCGCCGCGCCGACCAAATCCAGGCGTACAACGCCGCCGTCACCGAGATGGCGGAGGACACCGTCTCCTTCGTGAATACCGTGGGGAGTACGCGTTGTTTCTCCTGGATCAGCAGCGCGGTGGTGGTGGAGCTGGCGCGTCAGCGACGCCGCCGCCGGCGCAACCCGACAAGACTATCTCGGCGGTGGATGGCGAAGAGTCGGAGGAGGAGTCCCCGCCACCGTATTCGGGCGGGCTCGTCGCAAAAACGCGTAAGTTTTTATTGACCTTTCCATGATCTGCGCGGCTAACAACGGCGTTTCTTGTAGATCCTGCACCGCCACCACCGCGTCGTCGTCGGCTATCAGACGCAACCGCTGTCTCCGGAGGTTCTGGCGACGGCGGCGACGATCAGGAGGGTGAGGGCGACGGCGAGGGCGAGGAGGAGGACGAGGACGAGGACGGCGGTTCGGAGGGGGAGCCAGAGGTGTCCGGGGACGAGGGGTCGGACGGCGACGAGGAGCGGCGCAAGCGTCGCAAGGGCAAGCAGCGCGCCGCGGGTTCGTCGGGGAAAGCACCAGCGCGGCGCCGCCACCGTGGCCCTCATGTGTCCGTCCCGCCGTGCTTTTCCCACATCCGCAACCCCACGATGCTCGAGGGTTTCTACGACCACGACTTCCACGACCTCGAGCCGCTCAACGAGGTCGCCCCCTTCGACCCGCGCAAGAAACCCCGCCCCGACAAGAAGCACCCTCGCCTGATCACCGGCGGTTTTCGCGTCTCGCGCAACCCCGAGGTTATCTACCTCGCTCGCGGTTTTGAGGAGCATGGGATCACAGTGGGCTCGATGGGCGTTTTGGTGGTGTTCACCCGAGGCGCGGTAAGTTGAACACTCGCGGTTTTCTTGTCTCGGTCGCGGTTTTGCTAACTTGGTTTGACTTTGTTTTTTAGGGGTGCCGCCTGTGCAAGGAGCACCATTGGGCGTGCCTTCGCGTGCGCACCGGGCTCCAGATGGAGGCCCACTGCATCCGCTGCCGCGCCCTGAAGCGCACTTGTGTGCCGCACACCCGCCACACTTCCACCGCCACGCCCGGCGTCGAGTTTGAACCTTTTGACTGGACCTACTCCGGTAAGTGGTTTTGTCGCGGTTTTCTGGAGTCGTCGCTGATTTTTCCCAGACCAAGTCATCGTCCAGGTGAACAAGCACTACTTCGAGCTTTACATCCGGATGTTCGTCGATGTCATGGAGCGCCAGACTCGGCTCAACATGCGCGAGGTCCTCTTGGGCATGGCGTTGGCTCTACGCACGGGAGAGGCCGTCCCCGCTGACCCCAACGCCGACATCCTTCCGCTCGGCCGCGACTGGTGCGAAGTGTCGCCGTTCATCACCCCGGAGGTCAAGAAGATGGCGAAGTCGGCGGCGGCTGGGACGGCGTTTGCGCCGGTCATCGCGCGCTCGGAGAAGATCGTCGCGGCCGTGGTTGGGTCGTCCTCGCCCGCCGCGCGCGCCGAGCGCGTGATTCGGTCCACGCTGGAGGCGCTCAACGCTCAGGTCGCCGAGCTCACCGGCGAGCTCGCGCTTCTTCAACTCGGCGTCGCGACGGAGGGTGACAACGCGTCGGTCTCTGCGCCGGCTCCCGCGCCCGTCAACGAGACGTCGGTGGTTGAGGAATTCCGCGAGCTCAAGGTCGACGATCGCGGCGAGGGATCGAGCAAGGGCGCTCGGCGTGGCGCGGGAGACGTAGTGATGGCGAGTGTGGCGGGAGGGTCGACGGGTGCGCAACGCGCGCCTGTTTCCACCCCTCCCGCGGCCGCCAGAACGTCTTCATCGTCGCGTGCCTCTCCGTCGGTTCCGCGCACTCCCGCGCCCAATCCTGGCTCATCGCGCGCTGGACCCGCTTCATACGCAAAACGGCCTCTGTATGTCCCCCCTCCCGTGCCTAGCCGATCAGTTTGGGTGACGCCGTCCACTTTGCCTGTTGCGTATAGGGTGCCGTCGTATTCGAGTGGTAAGTCGCGGTTTTCCCCCTCTCAACTTTTTGAATTTGACGATCTGTCGCAGCCTCCGGAGTTCCCGCCACCGCGCCTCACACGCCGATTCTGGGCGCGTCTTCAAGCTCGCTCGCCGCCGCGCTTGGCCCAATGCCAGTGCGCTTTTCAACGTCGCCTGAGACGGCGGTCTCGACTCTGGCGGCGCCGTTGGCGGCTGCGCCCTTCCAAGGGATGGAGGACACTGGTAAGTCCATTCTGTTCTGGAAAAACCGCGGTTTGCTGATTATTTTGTTTTCTGGCTTTTTGTAGGCGTCGAAGGGTTCGACCGCGACGCGGCTCGATGTGCGGTGGTTTCGGGATGGGTTTGGCCGCCGTTTTGCGTTGAATGACGACCTCAGGTATCTCTCTTTGCTTCCTCAATCGTAGGTCCGCGAACATTTGCCCGTCGATCTCGGTTTCTTCGGCAGTGCCGTCCGGATATCGGCCGAACGCCAGGGTTTGAACGGGCGCTCCGCCGGTGAAAGTCATTGACGAGATTGTGTGCGGCGGCATGTCCCGTTCGAACATCTGGGATTGCACCGGTCGCGGTTGCGGGGGAGACTGCGCCCTTTGCGGTGGTGGCCCGTTCTCCGACAGCCAGCGATCAATCCTCTCGGCCAAGTTTCGGCCCGTGACAACCCGAGGAACATAACGGCCGTTTGGAAGGACGATTTTGTTGTCGCCGTTCCTAAAACATTTCCCCTGGCGTATATATTCGCCAACGACTGGGCATTCCCGGACGAAGTGGCCGTTGCTCGAGCAGAAACCGCACTCTCCGGGAGGAAACATGCCGGCGCTTGGGCGAAGCGGCGGCATCGTTCGGTTCGACCATGGTTCCCGCGGTTGGTATTGGTCTCGCGGCGGATACGTGCTCACGCCGCGGTACCCGTTTCCCTGTTCCCTTTGATACTGGTTTCCCTGATCGCGGGGGTACTGACTTGGTGGAGGGACGTTTTCTAGCGCCGTGGCCGCATAAATGGGGTATGTCGCTCGCTGCGCGTATGCGTTGGGTGGTCCGTAGTTGTTTTCTCCGCCGTTGCGCACCACTCTCGCGAGGGATTGCATCTCCACCCTTATCTGACTGTTCATCTTCTGGAAAGCTTCGTTTAAGTCGACCATTTCTTTCTTTATGAAGGACGCGTCCGGCGCCGAGTCGTCAACCGCCGATGGTCCGTCGAGAATGTAGTTGGCGGCTTTGACGACGTCCTCGATATCGTAGGGATCGTCGCTCGGATGAGTCGGTGTGACGATTTGGAGCCTCTGGTATATGCGGTTCCTGAAACGCTTTTCCAGCCCCTTGGGATACGCCCGTTTTTCCTCCAATGTCGTGAGTTTGCCTTCCGTGATGAGGTGAACGGAAATCGTTTTGAAGCGGCGATGGTATTCGGAGAAATCCTCCTTCGCTTTGATTTGAACGAGCTCCTGTTCCGTGACAAGATTGTCGAGGTCCTTCAATGTGAACATCTTTTTCCCATCTGCGCCTGGGTACAGTTCGGCGACGACTTTCTTGAAATCGTCCCATGTTTTGGTCTCGGGTTTCATCACGCCTTTCCATAAAACCTCGGTTTCGCGCTGCACGTATCGTAGGGCCATGCGAATCTTGTCTTCGTTGCTGGTCCTCTCAAGTGATTCCGCTACTTCTTCGACATCTTCCCAGTAGCGGGTCAAATTCAGCGGTTTTCCATCGAACTCTGGCGCTCCTCGCGCCCCGCGTCCCGGTGCAATTTTGGTCATTTTGCGCGTTCTGATGGGTGGTTGGATTTCGGTGGGTGGAGATTCTGGTGGCGACTGTGGATCGGGGGAGTTGGTGACGGAACTCTCTTCCGAGAGGGTGTTAGACGTTGGTTCCTGGGTCGACGGTTGGGTCGAGGAAAATGAAGCTCCGAGGAAGGGGTCTTCTTCGTCTAGCTCCGACGCTTGTGGGGTAAGAGGGGAGTCGGCTGTCGCGGGGACTGCTACCAGCGGCGACTGTGCGGTGCTGATGGAGGATGTGGGGTCGTTCTCGGCGAGGGTTATTTCCTGGAAAACGTTGCGCAAGCGTCGTTCGTGTCGGAGGGATCGGTTTCGGATTTGCTCGGATATGCGGGCTGCTTCTAGTGCTTTAATCCTTTGGAAATCCACGGTAAAACCCCCTCGCGGTGGGCTCCAGTTGTGATGCGGACTGCGGCGCTACCGAGGGAATGGGTGTGGGTTTCGGTCGGTGGCCTGTTCGTCCTCTAGGGGGTTTGTAAGAGCGTGGTCCCTAGGGCGTCTGGCACGTTGTAGGCAGGCTTATAGGCAGTGAAAACCGCGGGTGTGTGTGTGTGCGTGGGTTGGGAGCGCGAGGCTCTTGTGTTTTTGTGTGGAAAAACCGCGGTTGGCGCAGGAAAGTCGCGGTTTGCCGGGCTATGTCAGCGAAGAATACGGTGTAGAAAGTGAAGATACCTGTTCCGCTAGGACGCGATGTCGCCGATGCGCTCCTTCAGAACCTCCAAAGCCTCAGTGCTTCGACCTAATCCAATGCCTCTCCCCTTTGAACGGGGCACGTGATCGTGTCGGTGGGCGAACCAAGGGGTTCGCTCGCGAGCGACTTTGACGTCAACGGTCTCCGGTGCGGAGGGTGAGTCCGGTCGTTTGGTAGACGATTTGCTAGGGGGAAATCCGCGGTCGAACCCTTCCACTACGACACGGAAGGACCTGTGTAGGAAGAAATGTCGCGACGCGGTGCGGGGTGTGTGAGCGCGAGCCTGGTGGCTTTTCAGGCTGCGTGAGGGTGGGAGTAGAGTGCCTTGGAGGACAAGCTTTGAGATGCGAAGAAGGTGTGGTCGTGGTCAATCCTTATTGGTGTGGGTTTTAGATACACAAAGTAGTGGGGGAGAATCCTAGCCCAGGAGTGAACTGACTAAAACGCCCCTGCCTTGCCTGCCCTTTTATGCCTTGCTCGCACCGCCTTCTCGAGACGCGCGTCCCTCAAGATCCGCCCGCCCGAGCTTCTGGTGTTTGAGGCTGACAGCTTGAGAGCTTCTCTGTGGAGAGGAATGTCGCGGGATGAGCGACCAAGTCGCGGTTGTTCGGTGTTCGTTGGTGGTTTTCTTTGTAGTGTGGTGTTCGCGCCGTCGTTACGCGGCTAGGCGGCGCTTGGCGATCGCGATTGCGTCGGAGGAGAGCGTGGTCGAGGTGCGCCGAGGTCCCAAGGTCCGGAAACCGCGTGCTCCCGTTGCTCATGGCGCTCAAGTCGGTCGCGGATTGTGGTGTTATTCGTCATGTGTCGCCCTCGTTTGTGGTGGGGCCGGCGTCGGTCGTGGTTTGTCGAGGCTCGGTCGAGAGCGTACAGTCTTGAGCGCGGGGTGTGAAAACCGTGGTTTTTGTAGAGAGCGAGATAGGGGCTGGTGGTTGGTTTCGTGGTTGTTGTGGCCTCCGTGGCGGCCGTGTGGGTGGTCATCGGGACCGTTTCAGGGGATCGCGTGGGCATGGTTGGTACTTGTTGTGGGTGTGCGAGGAGCGGCGAAGTGGGGATCGAGTGGGATTGTCGCGACATTGCGTTGCCGGATTAGGAAACCGTGGTTGCTCGTTCGGGAAATACGGGCAGTGTCGTGTTGTGGGTGTCGTTGTGGTGGTTTCTGTGACGCTGTGCCATAGCCAGAGCACCATGGGTGCTCACACCGCACAGAGGTCTTAGCAAGCAATATGACAGTCCCCGTTTAGTAGGACCCAGAGCATAAGTACTTGTCTAAACATGATACGGCTTCTCCGGCATGGTCAATACACAATCAGCAGCTCGGAGCTCCGCTCTGACTCTAACTGTATGTCACCGGACAGGGTTCAAGTACCAAGTACTCAGTACTAGTACCGAAGTACTAGCAGTTGTACTGGTTAAGTGATAAATCGCAAAAAGCGACCTGACGAGGGGTCGGCAGATCCGACCCGTATCAGCGGACTGATCACGGATGGTCAGTACAATACATATAAAGTGATTTATACGAACCGACAGTACGGTCAAACAGATTTGGCGAGGGAGGAGACATGAACATATAGGGGCCTAATTCGGTTAGATACGAAAGAGTGCAGACCGAGGTCACAACACGCACGACGAAGGATAGCAGACGTGTCTTGGATAACGGCGACGGACGATTCTAAAAGAAAATGAGAATATCAAACACCAGTAGAAGAGCTTAGACGCACGACTAGAGAACAAAGCCCAGGGGTCAAATGTAGACGAAAACCGGGTTTGCGTGGATTCTGATAGAGCCTC
This sequence comes from Mycena belliarum, assembly GCA_029282135.1. NCBI lineage: Eukaryota > Fungi > Basidiomycota > Agaricomycetes > Agaricales > Mycenaceae > Mycena > Mycena belliarum. Next base: position 66,099 of record JARJCN010000114.1, on the reverse strand, counting down.
CCGAAAGTAGGAAGCCCAGTCGGAGCCGAGAACAACATCTACTGGAGAGGAATCCAGCAGCTTGAAGCGCAAGAGGAACGATTGGCCGGTATGAGGAGGGACGATAGTGGTGACCAAGAGCGTTAGAGCATCACGGGAACCGGCAAGCCCAGACGCAAACGACGGAGATATGTAAGACTGCGGGAACGACGAGAAGGACACGGAAGATGCAGGGACGCCCTCGACGAGTAGGGACATCGATGCGAGCGAAGGATAAAGGCAGACAGGAGCCCCCACCCCCCCCCACCACCCCTGTGGCGGGTAAGCACGGAAGAGCGACAAAAAATTCCGAGTCAAGCAAATGCAACGCCAAGGAAAAATCACGTGAAGTAGCAAATGGGGAAATCAAAAACGCTGAAACGCACTCTGAACCCGGTTTTGAGCCGCCTACTAAAACCCACTATAAGATAGTGGGAATAATTAAATAGCGCGCTTCGCGGCAAAGCCCACTATGTAAGTTCATCCCTTAACGAGGAGGGGCTGCTGCTGGATCTTAATCCCCTAGAAATCGTATTGTGCGAGCTGATGGGCCAATGACGGTGCCAGATCAGCCGAATCTCACAAAATATTGAGTTTGCGAATACACACTAGTGAAGGTTTTTTATTTATTTTTCTACTCATTTTGTAGATTGACCGTTTCGTATTTCTAAAGGGATAGTCGCCTGGTACCCAACAAAAAAAAAGCGCCCGTTCGCGTATTTAGTGTTACATTTGAGGTTCTTCACGCTTTTCAAAGCATTGGGTAGATGGCAAGTCAACAGCAGTAAAGCAAAGAGCAACTAAAAAAGGTACCAGCCAGACATTTTCAAGAGTGCCCTTGGGGAAGAAACGACGCAGGCGCCGACCGACGCTGCGGAGTACGCGCGTCACGCGTGCAAACCTTCCCCTGGGCGTGGGTGCGGTGGACGCATCGGTTTTTGCTCGATCCCCGGCTGGCACCTGCGGCGCGCGAATCGCAGCGGAAATTAAAGAATGCGGCCTGGTCACGCCAGATGCCACGGATGTTGTCAGCGGCAGCGTACAGCATGTAGGCGTCAAAGTTGTCGGCGGCGTAGAGCACATCGAATTTGTATACGGCGGTGACACTGCGGTCGTCGTAGGTAGACGCGCGCGAACGCGTGTCGATGGCTGCTATTTGGTCGGCGACGCCACGACGCTGCGGCAGTCCTTGGCTGAGGCGCCCACGTCTGTCCCTACAAGCGTTGCTGCCTCATCGATCGATGTGACCCCAGTCCCGCCCGCGTCTGTCCCTACAACCGTCTCAGTGTTGTCGTCTTCGAACGCGATGTAGGGTGGTGGTGTGTCCCCGAAGTACTTCACGAGCGAAGAGCCTGTGTGACGAAACACATTCGAGACCGTGGGACCAAGCTATCGATATCAACAAGCCCTTAGGCAGAGAATGTAATCGTTCGAATCCAATCTTTGCGGGGTTAACGCTCGCAGGTTCATGAACTAATCGAAGCCATAGGGCATGGAGCGATTCGTTGAATATATCACGAAATTCAGATGAGCCAGAAGGTAGAGCCAGACAGCCGCCATCGAAGGCAACATAAGTCGCGATTCGGATCCGGAGAGCAAGATACTGACTGCTTCGAACGCCATGGTCTGTGGGGTGTCAAACTGTTCAGAGAACGAACGGCAGTCACAACGATGAGTATTGTTGAAGCAGGGTCGGTGAACGTCTTGTCGCACACACAAGTAACAGTTAGCAAGTGACTAAGAATGGAATACCGTGCATGTGTTTGGTCAACACTAAGATCATGAGGGATATGGCGGTAGTCCATGAGCAAACGGAGTTCAGATAAGTCCGCGGCAAAGATGTTGAGGGACCGTGCTGAAGACAACAGTAGTATATCAAGACTAGAACAATCAGAATGGGCAGTACCAATCGAATCACGAGAAGTAGAAGTACCGGCTGCTGATATAAAATCAAGGTGGTGCACTGTGCGTGAAGCGACAGAGTCTAGAATCAATGGGGTTGCATTGAATGAATATTTTTATAGGATGATTTGGAACGGGGCAAGTCTACATGCGAAAATTCAGCAAAAAAAAACAGAACACGAGAAATAGAGACTGACCAGGGATGTCACCCGACGAGGGAGAGTGGATAGCATCAGAATAGGACAAATCTATAGATTAGGAACGAAGATATGTTAGCAACCATCCAAGTCATAGGTGTTTGCACATATGGTTAATGGTTGCTCCCGCTAGAAAGACATATAGTCCTAAATGATAAGTCGAACACGCACTCGCAATGGGCAAAGAAAGTGTACCAACTGGCGAGCCTCTTGAGGATGGCGGTCGCGACACCGATGCTGCAAATGAGTGCGACACTGGTAGGCCCTAGGGTGAGATGAGTGGCATAGCGGGTAAGAGATACGGACACTCACTAGGTGCAGCGGCTGGCGGGGCTGTAATGACCGCAGTGGATGACTCTGTTTGAACAAACATGACATGGTCAACAAAAACACATACGCTGAGCAAAGAAAATCCAGGGGTCGAACATAGGGGCCAGTACAATCTGCAACGAGCCTGACAGAGCCTCCCGAAAGCCCGTCCCGAAAGAACTAAGCCCAGTCTGTGCCCAGGATAACGTCCACATGCAAGGAGTGTACAACCTGGAACCGGAGAAGGAACGAATGACCGCCGTGAGAGGTGGTGACGAGTAGTGTTTCAGAGTCGCGAGAGCCCCGAAGAACAGACGATAATGCATGGGAAATATAGGAACGAGGTGAGGACGTGTAGGATACAGAAGAGGCAGCGACACCCTCGACAAGAAGAGACATGGGAGGATGAGGAATAGCAAGGGTGCTCCGAAGGAGCCGAGCATATAATCTCTTGGTCAGCCGTAGTAGCCGGCCGAAGCTTGTTCAAGTTTGACAGTCACGAGAAGTGCCCATACGGGGAAATCAAAAAAGCTGAAACGCATCCGATCACATTTTTAGCCGCCTACCAAAACCCACTATAAGATAGTGGGAATAAACATCATCCCAGCCGCGTCGTTTTCGCTCGTTTCGCCACCATGGCACGCAAAAGAGGTGCCTCACCGCGTCTTATCGCTCGTAAACAACGTGCAGCGCGTCTTGCAGCCCTCAAGCACGTCAAACGCGAGCGGCAGCGCAAAATCCGACTTTTGGCTGCTTTGGCATGTACTGTTGCGGCATTCACTGCCAGCCTCCAGTCCAAATGCCAATCCCGGGCTGACCGGTGACGAAGAAACGGGCGCAGTAGCCATTGTAGGGGGGGGGGGGGGGGGGGGTTGTTCGCGCGAGATATCGCATGCTTAGGTCCTATTCGTGCCGGATAACGAACGTGGCGTTGTCGCCCCACCGGTGAAGCTCCTTTGAGAGCCTTCCGATGGCAAAGGCTGGATGTGCATTGAGGCTGATGTAGCGTATTCCGGGCGGGCCTTCGTCCACGTCCTTGCCGTAATTAGGGCCCTCCTCGGCTTCACCTTCTCCGTCGGGACCGACCACCTCCATAGCATCTAAGTCGCTCTTCTTGCTGCTAGGGGCGAGCCACCCGTCATCTGGTATCAAGATTTCGGTTCGGTTCGGTCGAGCAAGCCGGGAAACTTGCCCCCCCCACGGGACCACCGTCAGGACTGGGAGCAGGCCAGAGGATGGTACGAATGTCATATACGAAAACCCAAGTAACAAGTAAACTCGAGCAGCGTCGCGGGGTCCTGGGGCGTCGCGCTGCTTACTTGTACTTGCGCAGCCATGGGGAAAGGTGTGTGCTGTTATATAGGTAGCCCAGGATTTCCCGAGTGAGCTTGTTCTAGTGTTGTCGCCTCTCCGTGAATGCGTGTGGTGACAGGTACCTGGCTTTCCTCCATACAGCGAACACTGCTACTGAACTTGACGTCGACGATTCGGCTTCGGACGAATGGTGGTGGGGAGAGAGAGAGAGAGTCAGAATCTCAGCTGGTCCCAGCCTCCCAGGATCCCATGAGTGATGTGGCTGTGTCGGCGTGCTCGCCGTCTTCCCCACTGTCCACGAATGGTGGTGGGCGTCTTGGGCGACTGGCTCAACACCATTGCCCTCATCTTCGGGGGGTGCTGCAGGTGACCGCCCGCGTCGAGCTCTTCCATCCCTGACCAAATAAGCACCCAGCAATGCCATCACCCTTGAGCACCTCACGACGGCCTACCCACTCTCGGGCTCCCTCATCACCGCCTTCCAGTTCCTCCTCATCTCGCTGCATGGTCTACCCACCCACATAACGTGGTCGAGATACGGCCCGCGCTTCAAGCCGCATCGCATACCGCTGACGCCGTACCTCGTCCAAGTCGCCCTCTTCTATCTCATCTCGATGCTGAACAACGCCGCGTTTTCGTACCGCATCCCGATGTCTGTGCACATCATATTCCGCAGCGGCGGGCTGGTGGTCACCATGCTCCTGGGCTGGCTCGTCAACAGGACCAGGTTGGTTTCTTCTATCTTTTTCTGGAGATCTGCAAATAAACATTGGCCAGATACACATACGCGCAAGTGGCATCGGTGCTCGCCGTCACACTCGGCGTCGCGCTCACGACGCTCTCCGCATCGGGCGCCCCATCACCCTCCCCAGAGCCATCCGCGACCGCGAGCGCACACACCTACCTGCAGGGCATCGCCATCCTCGCCCTCGCCCTCCTGCTCTCCGGCTTCCTCGGCCTCGCGCAAGACCGCACCTACGCGCGCTACGGCCGGCCCACCCCCGGCGCCACAACCCCCCCGGGCGCGGCCCCCGCCCCGACGTGGCAGGAGTCCATGTTCTTCCTGCACTTCCTCGCGCTCCCCCTGTTCCTCTCCGCGCGGCACGACATCGCCGCGCAGCTCGCCGCAGTGAACGCCGGCCCACGTGTCTCCTTCGCGTTCCCCGCGCTGCGGCTCTCGCTCCCCACGCTCGCCCTCCCGCGCGCATACGCGCCGCTGCTGCTCAACACGCTCACGCAGCTCGTGTGCGTCGCGGGCGTGCACCGCCTCACGACGCGCGTCAGCGCGCTCAGCGTCACGCTCGTGCTCGTCGTGCGCAAGGCCGCGAGCCTCGTGCTCAGCGTGTGGATGGCGCGCGGCGCCGCGCCGCGCGTCGAGCTGCGGCTGATGTGGACGGGCGCGGCGCTGGTGCTGGCGGGCACGGTCGGGTATTCCGTCGCTACGGGCCGGGCGAAGGCAAAGAGGGCGAAGACGGAGTGATATCTGTTTTTTACTTATAATCTTTAGGAGGAGGATATACTAACTCTGGGTATCTAGTGTACCGTCGGATATTAATCTTGTTGTATGGCCGTACTACATTCTGGGGGAATACAATCAGCTACGTGTTCAGCAAAGTATCAATATATCCCTCCAAGGCAAGCACAGTCTCCGCAAACGACCCATTGTTATCAAGAACGAAATCCGCGATATCCTTCACGCGTTCCGCGCCGCGCTCCCTTTTGACGACGTCTTTGTCTCTCAGTTCCTGGATCTTCGCTTTCGCCAGGCCGCTCCCCACCCGAGAGACTTGTCTGCCGATCCGCTCCGCCTCTGTCACGTCGATGTAGACTATCTGGAGGAGCGGGCCCAGGATCCGCTTGGTCTCAGCGATAGAACCAAACCGATGCAGGGACTCGAGCGAGAGGACCGACACCCAGAAATGCGCCTTCGAGTACTCCTCGATCTGCTGGATCAGAGCGTGCGCCTGGACGGTGTCGGGGAGGGTGTACACATCGACACCGAGCTGGTTCGTCACGTTGGTGAGAAGATACCTACCGAAGAAATCCGGGTCGTGAGAGGAGTTGAATACAGGCGAAGCTGGAATCACGTACCCGAATTTCTCGCGGCGCCCCTTCTGCCCGAATCGAGTGTCGATGAGGGCGCCCATCGATGATTTCCCGCATTCAGAGAGCCCGCCGAGAGCCACGACTGCGCGCAATGCCTGCCGATGCAAGTACGGCTTGAACATCATGTCGCTCGACAGCCCCAGGAGCCGCCGGGGAGCGTGCCTGCCGATGATGTCGCGCAACATGTTCTGAACTTCCATGACTGTTTTAGCGGTCGCATCGACGATGAACTGCGACGGCCACGACTGCAGCATGTCCGGGGATATAGCTCTTGTATTAGTGTCCATGGGGGTCTCTGCAGCTTCCCATCGCGCATTCACGACAACGATGTGGATTCCGTTCTGGAAGGCGTCCAGCGAGTGGGTGGACCAAGCTTTGCCGCCATTCTTTATGACTACCAATTTTCCGGCTCCGAGGTGAGCTGTAATCCGATCCGCGCGGGCCTGCAAGGCGTCGGCAACATCGGCGGAGTCAATGAGCTCGGATGGAACGATGGGAGCAGTCGATGGATGATTTGGGTCGAACTTCTGCGACGCGCAGTTCACTCGAATGAGATCGGAGGAAAATGGGAGGATGTTGATATGAGTGTCGAGGATCGCGTTCGCCTGTGAGAGGGACAGAGCGTTGGTGTAGAGCGATATCGTGGCCATCCGATGATTCTTAGGCTAACCGGACACAGAAAGCGCAAAGCTTTGAAAAAGTTATACAGGCGCCCACAACATCAGGATCACGACCAACTTTCAAGTCTTGGCGAATTTCCGTGCTGTCCTTCGTGCGCGCGCAAGACCGTCATGGTCTGGATGAGCGCAGGGCGCGCGTCGATCAACGGCCGATTTAGGCTGACGGCCGGCTATCTCGTCATTACGGGGCGGGCGAAGGATAATAAAGGAGTCAAAGCTGGAATGATATTTGTAACTGGGTAATTTATGAGATCGGGCTCGTTCTGTAATTTCAGGCAAATGTACTCAATATCAACCATGGTGTACGACCGTACTACGACATGAGCGGAGGCCAGGCGCAGATGCGAAGCTCTAGATCTGACCCCTTCCTGGACAGAATGTATGGTGGTTTCTGGTTCGGCGTGCACGTCGGCGCGGTTCCGTGTGCTCGCTCGCCCGTGGCCTTGCCCGCGATCGTCAAGCGGATTGCCAAACTCTTTCGCGTGTCATCAAGAGCACTAACCCTTCCAGCCTCGGCACAGGAAGTACCCCTCCTTTGACTCGGTACGGCTCGCATTGGGTTTGAGGAAGCGCACGTCGTTGAAGCGCGGCTCGAGATGCTCCCTGCGGAACATGTGCAGGAGCGGGTGCACAAAGTGTTTTATTCTGTCGCGGTATCAGATTCCGCCATTGAGGGAAAAAAAGGCGAAAGAACTGACAATAAGACGCCGCCGAGGTCCCGCCCGATGCTCCGCGCCGGGCGCAGATGCTGCCTACTGAACTCGAATACAGACGTGCAGATCGCAAGGCTCGCCTCGATGTCGTGGAACGCGTTACCGGTCGAGTTGGCGGCCATGTCGCACAAGACGACGTCCGCCCTGGCGTCGGGCCCGCGCGCGCGCACGATGACGCCGCGCATGAGTGCCTCCGTTTCGGGCGCGAGGAAGTCCGCCTGGAGGGCCAGCACGCCGAGGATCGGCGCCATGCGCAGGAGGTCGACCGCGATGATTGTGCCCCGGCCGACGCCGCCCCGCCCCTCCAGGCCGGATATATTCAGCGGGTCGAAGCCGGCGTCGGGCGCGTCTGCCGGCGGCGCACTCCACGCGGCGCCCTCCCACCCGTTCGGTTCGCGCATGCGCGCAGCTTTCCCGAGCGCGGGCGGTGGGCGGTCCCAACCGAGCTTCTGCGCGACGACCTGGCTCCAGCCGCCGGGCGCCGCGCCGAGATCCAGGACGACCTGCACATCGCCCTTGTCGAGGAAGTGCCACTTTTCGTCCATCTCGAGGAGCTTGAAGGCCGAGCGCGAGCGGTACGAGGTTGCGGCCACGGCGGCGGCGGCATCTGGAGACGAGCGCAGCTTGACGTAGGGGTCGCGACTTTGCCTAGCCAGCCATACTTTTGACGAAGACTTCTGAGCGCAGACCAGAGACGAGGGCCGGAATGGCATCGAGCCTGGGAGAGTCACTTGAAAGAGCAGATGTGATATTTGGTCTAACCTGCCTGTAAAACTCTCAAGAAAACAGGTGCGTGAAGTATTCTATCGAGCCTGGAACGATTTGTGCCTGCAAGTCCAGCACGCCGTCGAGGGTTCAAACGCGTTCAAACGTTCACCAGAGCTTCAAAACAGGGCTTTGAAACACAAGGAAACACGGGTGTGCACCGCACAGTATATTATATTATACACCGTACAGTACGCGTTATACAGGGCATGGACTGGCATGGAACATGCGGAACATACATATCAAGAGTACAAGGCGAGACAAGGCGAAGGTCGATGGCGGAGCCATAGATGGTCTGTGCGCGACCATGAGAAAGGCAGCTGGCAGATCGGAGTCAACGTGACTCACCCGGAGGCTTAGGCACCGAAGCCGTAGAGCGTGCGGCCGGAGCGCTTCAGGGCGTAGACGACGTCGAGCGCAGTGACGGTTTTGCTTTAGACACAGGTCAAAATGGATACAGAGTGAAGAAACATGAGTACCCACCGCTTGGCGTGCTCGGTGTAGGTGACGGAGTCGCGGATGACATTCTCCAGGAAAATCTTGAGGACGCCGCGGGTCTCTTCGTAGATGAGGCCGGAGATACGTTTCACACCCCCACGGCGGGCGAGACGGCGGATTGCGGGCTTGGTGATACCTGGGACAAGCGGCGAGGTGAGAGCGGGGACTTCGCCGGGACACGGAGACGAACCCTGGATGTTGTCGCGAAGAATCTTGCGGTGACGCTTAGCTCCGCCCTTTCCGAGTCCCTAGCGCAATGAACGATGGCGGTCAGCGACAGTGGGGCTGTCCAAGATAGAGCGCACCTTTCCACCTTTTCCACGTCCAGACATGTTGATAAAAGGTAGCTGATCTTGCGGCCGACGGTGGTGGTGGTCGTTGAGAAAGCCGGAGTAAACAAACGCGTAAATAGATGGAAATAAAGCCCACGACATCCCGACATCCACCGGGGTGTACTCCGGGTAACAATTACCGTTTCTCTCATAAGTTACGACCAGCATCATGCATCCACTGGGTGCACTTGTGTTTCTCCTGATACCGACTCTATGCGCTTCGCAGGAGGCGCCTGATGCAACACCTACCGCCGCACCCACCGACATTCCACCACCTGCCACAGAAACCGCCATTGCTGTTCCAATATCCGAATACCCGTTCTCTGCTTTCCCTCCTCCTTTGCAAACTCCCGTTGCGGGTGTGGTCCCTGTCACGGATCCGAGGGAACCGCCCCCGGTTGGCTCGTCGCTTATTCCGAACTTTGCCCAAGCATGGGCGGGCGCGTACCAGGAGGCAAAGAACAAGGTACGTTGTCATTCGCCGCGTGTTTCGTGCTCCGTCGAGGCTCCGCACGACGTAACCCGGACCGTGACGCAAAGATTATGCTCACATAATTGCACCTAGATTGCAGGATTTACGCTCGAGGAAAAGGCGGACGTCGGTACGGGAGTGGGATGGATGAACGGCCGTTGTGTCGTGAGTGGCTTTGCTGCTCCCAACATGATCATTCCAACGGCCTCCACATAGGGCAACATCCCTCCGATCGGTGAAAACGGCACCAAATGGCCCGGCTTGTGCCTCGAGGTCCGCAGTTCCGCCCTTCGTGCTCGCTCATTTCCAAAACTACGTCGCATCACAGGACTCCCCGCTGGGTGTCCGGTTCGGGGACTACGTCACAGCGTTCCCCACCGGAGTCAACACTGCCGCGACGTGGGTTTCTCGACCTATATTCCTTCAAGCGCTTATTTGCCCTCCAGATTTAACCGCAAGCTCATCCGACGGCGTGGGCTATTCATGGGCCGCGAGTTCGTCGGCAAGGGCGTGAACGTCGCGCTCGGGCCCATGATGAACATCGGCCGCATCGCGCAGGGCGGCCGAAACTGGGAGGGCTTCGGCGCAGACCCATTTCTTGCCGGCGAGGCCGCGTACGAAACCATTCTCGGCATGCAGGCGGGCGGTGTGCAGGCATGTGCTAAGCATCTAATCAATAAGTGTGTTCTTATCCACGAACGAGAACCTGATCGAGTTTTCTGACCCGTCATACAGCGAGCAGGAGCATTTCCGGACACGGGAAAGTTCCGACGTGGATGACCGGACGCAGCATGAGATCTACGCGCATCCTTTCCTGCGGAGCATCATGGCCGGCGTCACTTCGTGAGTGCGGAGTCATCTGCAGGATGCAGAACTAACGCTACCACCCAGTATCATGTGCAGCTACAGTGCGAAGATCGACGCGCGTCCGCTTGTGGGTTACTGACGCTCTTCTCTAGACCTGATCAATGGGACATATGCCTGCGAAAATGACAAGATCATGAACGACATCATCAAGCGCGAGTTCGGCTTCCAAGGATGTAGGTGCAGCAACACGATTCCGAATGTTATTCACCTACTGTCGTAGACATCATGTCTGACTGGCAGGGTATGGCTGTACTTTCGCTTGTAAGATTCCAGCGATTCTCACGGTCGCGGCTTTTAGCGACTCATTCGACGATCTCAGTGATCACTGGGCTCGATGTATGTGCAGCTCTGTAAACCACCGCCCCTTACTAACATGTTTCCGCAAGATGACCATGCCGGGCGATATCACTTTCTTGTCGAACACCACCGTACGGATTTGCCGCCAGCGTGAAATCAAGGTGTTCTCTGACTGTTTCGCGGGCCTTCTCTCCCTGTTTGCCGTGTCTGCCGCCTCGCCTAAATCTTTGCACTTGTTTAAACTTTTATTTTTTTTGAAGTGGCAAGTTGAAAGTCTATTTTTAGAATTTTGCCGATAATCTCCCCGTCCCGAGGGTAGGCAGGCGTTCAGATAAAGGGGCACAGTACATGGACGGTGTGGATCTACGATGGATCTAGGGAATCTTACCGGATCTCCCGATGTATCTGCAATCGGTGCCTGGCGCGGCCGGTCCAAGCGACGGATTGCTGCAAGTTGTGTGTCAGCGAGTTCGGCGTTTAGGGTTGGGACTCACCATCACGAATCTGGAGATACCGAAGTCGAGCCTGGGAGAATGGGCTTGAAAACAAGAAATCGGATTGTGCGCACCACAAGGCTGGAAATCTGAGAGCCCGCTAAACCGACTTTTGTGAGCAAAAGGTACAGAACAACTGACACCTCGCGGGAAAATCAAAAAATCCCAGACTTTGGGAGCAGGGTTAGCTAGTTAATTGAATGTACTGTAACAAAAGCGAGCTTACACACTCGGGGGATGTCCGAAACAGGAATCGGCACCATCGGGCGCATCGAAGCGATGGGAGGATCACAAAAACTTGAGTCAAGAAATTTCGGTTTTGGCTTGTGGCGGCCCCACGGCACATGGGCGTGTTTGACGTCGTGTGGAATAGACATGTCAGGGATCTGAGATGGTTCCGGTTGAACATGGAACATCAAGAAGGGCCACTTAGTGGATGCACATACTGTTGCTCGCAGGACCACCAGAAATGAGATAGAAAGTTGGGGGTGCGGCAACTCCAAAGCCTGAAAGCATTGGTGTTAGTTGGGGCTATAGAAAACACGTCGGGACTCACGGAACCCTGTTTGCGGGACCGCCAAAAATCAAATCTAAAGTCAGGGGCGGCACTTGATTCGGAGGCGCGCCGGCGCGTCGGGCGGCGTCACATGAGCCTGAGCACGGTGTAGCATGGACGTGTAGAAAAATGTGTTGGGACTTACAGATACACATAAACTCTGCTTGCGGGACCGCGAAAAAGCGAATAAAAAATCTGAGGTGTGTCGCAAGGGAACCGAGAGCTGCTTCAAGTTGGACCAGGAGCAGCCGCGCCGATACGCGTGACCCTGCTCGCGGGAGCACCAAAAATCAAATAAAATCCGAGGGTGGCAATTGATTCTAGGTCACGATGATGCGGCGGGCGGCAATCCAGACGTGTCGAAAGGCCTGAGAGGTATGGTATGAGTCAAAGCTATAAGAAGACGCGTCACGACTTACTCATGGGGCAGCGAAAAATGGAATAAAAAGTCGGGGTACCAAACAGCGCACCGGGAGCACATCAGAGGTAACGCACAGAGCTGAAGCACATCAGGTGATTTGGGACTCAAGGCAGTGCAACGATACATACTTAGTATGTACATTCTCGCTTGCGGGAGCACAAAAAAATCAACTCAAAAGTTGGCAGCAGCATTTGATCCAGAAGTGTGTGGGCATGTCGGAGGCACATCGGACACGTCGAAAGGTGCTGACAGAGAGAGTATGTAAGTCGGAGTCCTAGAAGCCGTGCCAGGACTTGCCAGATGCATACAATGTTGCACATGGATCACTGATGGCGCACTTGGGGAAACCCTGAAAACGGAAAAAAAAAACGGGAGCGGTGGCGCGGTGCGGGACACTAAAGCACAAAATCAAAACTTGGAATAAAATGAAAAGCAAACAAATGATCTTACACGGGGGGACATCGAAGTGGGGGGACCGCGTAAAATTGACTCAAGCAGCCCGACACGTCAGAGCGGCGTGGAGCGGTCGACCGGAACGCAAATGCGAACAATTGCGCCTGGAAGCTCACAGCGGCGGCCGGATTGCAAAATCTTGATTCAGAATTGCGGGTGCAGCGCCTGCGCGTCGGCAGTGACAAGATCCCCAAATCTCGAATTAGAATGATGGCGGTGGCAGCGACGCGTCGGGGCGCCGCCGACGCGCCAGGCGCATCGAACCCGCAGCGAGATCAAGTCGGGCCCTTGTCGACGCGTCGGAAAACGCGCGAAAAGCGTCAAAAATCAGTGTATATCTGTCATAGATAATGAGTTGATGCTTTTGGAAGATGTTCACGGAACTTACCAAAATCGACTTTGGCGGTGTGGAAAATATGGTCCGAGTGATGCGGGGAGCACGGACACGTCGGGCGTATCAAACCCGCGCCGACGTGTCGAAAACAACATAGATCTACCGTAAATGATGAGTTTTGAGCTCAAAAAAAAAGTGAGAGGACTTACCGAGGGGTACAGCTGCCGCGACAGGATTGACGGCATGTCAGGTTGGTGTAGATCTGGATACTAAGTTGGAGCTGGAACAAAAACAAAAGACCGGGACTTACCGAGGCACGTCACCGCTGCAGCGAGATAGATCAACAGCACATTGGAGTCGCAAGATCAAGCCGTCGAGGCGTGAGACACGTAATGGGACGCGCGGGAAAACCGATCGGAGGCACCGAGCGTGCCGGCCAACACCGCAAGCAATGGGTTTCATCGGCCGCTGATGACTTGTGAGTGACACGGGCAACGAGCTGGCTTGGATGTCTGGAGAGCAGAAGGCTGAGTCAGTACCAAGAGCAGAACCATGACAAAGAATAGTTTACAGTTGCTCGCGCCTGTGAGGATTAACAGCGGCGGCAACTTGTGTTGAACCCCAAAGTTGGCAGCGATACTCGCATGTTAAGCTAACCGACGGGACTCTAACAGTTCAGTGCGAGGGGCAATGAAGAGAAAAGAGTGTGAATGTGGTGGTATAAGATGAAGTGTCAACATGTGTGTGTGTTTGGTCTCACCGGGTAACATTTCGCACGCAAAACATTCAACAAATCTATTTACGTTCCTCCGCCGGTGGTTACATAGCTCGGGGATTCTCCGCGCTTCCGCGCGCATTTCTGCCGCCATCTATTTCTGCTTGGCTCCGCAGGCCTTGCTTCCGATGACCGGGTTCAACTTAATCTGGGTATCAATAACAATTCTAGATTTTCACTCCGTTGACTGCTCTTCACATCGTCCGGACTACTGCAAACAGTTGGCAGCTTAGTGTCTCTCAAGGCTCAGAGATTTTTTTGCACTACAATTTTGGGGGGCACAAGCAGAAGTTAACTTAATTTTCAAGTAATCAATAATGGCTGATCTTCCCCTGTCTACCCTTCGCAATTCGATAAAGATAGAACGGAACTGGGCGACAATTTGGCCCCGGACCGAGGCTAATTGGAACGGGGAAGGGCAGCAAGATTGGCTCAATTTATTTTTGGATGCCAAGGTTTGAATTTAATCTTGTGTTTCTGGGCAGGGCCGATCTGACTGGGAATAAGCGAATGGCTGTGTTATCGCGCGAGTGGGAAGGCAAAGCGGAGGAGCACCGCAAATAGAACCCCGCAAATCCCCGAGTCCCTGAAATAGAATGGTTGAGTTTTGCACAATCGAGTCTTGCCCATGTCGGCGGCAGGGTAAGCCCAATTGTGTCGTACCAGAGTCCTATAGGGTGCGCCGCGCTGGGGTGCCCGGTCCGCGCATGGTACGGGCGGCGCGCAGGATTTTTTCGAGACAATGGCGGGACACCCGGCGGCCGATCAAAGTTCACCGCCACCTGCCAATCGAGGCGGCGGTCCGAGTTCCGTGGACATCTTGCGGCCTAATTCGGTAAGCCCGTCTCTTGCTCTCGACGACAACATCGATTTTTTGGTGTCCGAGCGCCCCGGGCCGGAGCGACTCAGGACCTTACGCATATCATCTAGACCCTTTACTATCCGGATCCCGCCCTTCATTTCCGCTCCCCGTCGACCCCAACGAAGGCAAATTCGACTGCGCGCCAAAACAGCATCCAGGGTACTGGAGGCTTTCGCCAAGCGGTCGCCTTCTAAACAGATGTTCTATCACCTGCGAGGGTTACGCCGCAGGGCTCGCGCGGCACACAGCCCGTTCAATTCAACCAGAGAAGCGGCGAACTCGAAATACGCGAACTACACATACTCGATGTTCTGCCGCCATGGGGCCAGAATAACCTTGATGGAATGGTTACGCGGCATCTTTGATGTGGGATTAGAGTGGCGTTGCGCTGTGCGTTGCTACTTCTCCGCGCTTGACTCGCAAACTAATTTTAACGGATGCTGAAGTACCTCCGCTATTGCGACTGGTATGGCCCGCCGCTCGGGGTCATATATGGCGCGCCACCTTCTTATTGAATGTCGGCTGATCCTCGAACAAAAATCTGGCCCACGCCGGTGCACAACATCCGATACGCCGCACGGTTCGTTTTCAACCACATCCGAAATATTCACTGCGGGCTCAACCGACCGCCGCGCTCTTCGACGCTTCTGACGGAGCATCTATTCTTGGAATAGAACAGGATCGCTGCCTTCGATTGGAAGGCCAGGGACCTGTTGGCGAGAACCGCACATAGAGCGTTTGGCGGCGAACTCGCTTGTTGAGCTTGATTCTGGCTCCGAGGTGCATCTCTATCTATATCCGAGCTATTTTGAGTCTCCGCATAACTGACTGCCCACAGCCCTGGCGGCGGTCCTCGGTCCTAGAGTGTATAAGAGCTGGGCGACATCCGCCCTCTCCTTCACTCAACCACCCACCACCGACTTTGCCTCTCGACTACCAGCGCTCAGTGGACCTCGACCGACCTTTGAACTCGTCGCCCCGACGCCGCCTCCGACCTCTGCCCTCCCCGTTGCTCAACATCGAGCTCATCGTCACCGAGCCACTCGATGTCGGGACCCGCACCACATCGGGTTTGGTACTTGTCGGGCGTCGGTCTTACTCAGGTGTGTTCACTATCTAGAGCATCCTCTTCTCTGATCGCTCCCAGCACACCGCTTCCTCACATCGAGCTTGACAGCGCTGAGCCACTCGCGCTCGGCACCGCGCCCTCGATGCTCGGCGAGCCTCCTGCGCGATCCAGGTGTGTTCACTATCTACTGTTATCTTTTATCTCATCTCTTCCCGAACACCATCTTGCCCTGCGTCCAGCCCGATGTCGGAGAATCACTCGACTTCAGGGTTTGCACCGCATCGGTGCCGACACTCCGACGGCCTTCGGACTACTCAGGTGCGTTGACTTTCTACTGTTACCTCTTTTCTGACACATTCCAGCACACCACACTTCATTTACCATTCAATCCGGACTCCGGCACCCTTTCGCTCGCTGCCGCTCTTTGACTTGACATGCTCGTGCTCCCGCCTTCAACAAAGCTTTTCGTCCGCTGCGTTACGGTTGCCTGGTATGTGGCTTACTGCTTATAGTCTTTTACTGACTGCTTTCCAGTCTGGCACTTCACCGACGTTCAAGGTTAATTCAAGGTTTCCACGGTTGGGGTTGAATTGGGCTTTGAGCGCGGTACTTGCTTCAGTCGGTGCGTGCTTCAGCCATTTCACCTACTTCAGTACTGAGTCCGCCTTTACTTTGTCAAGATTCGCTTCAAGGGTGCGACTCTGGCCCGATTACACGGTGCAGCAAAGCTTTGCGACGTTTGACCTTGGCCGCGGATTGAGTTTGAGTTCCATTGGTTATGGGTGCATTTTGTATCGGTGCGTGCTTCAGTTCTTGCGCGCTGAATCCATACTGACTTCAAATCCAGGGACACGCCCCTTTGTGTTCATTCCTGAATGCGGATTCTAAGTTTATTGCGACTTCATTCCGTCAAGTTTTACTTTGAAAGTCGGACTCCGGGCGTTCGAATGGAATGCTACCCCCATATTCCTGCCCGGCGAAGCCTTGCTTCAAGTCGAGCTGGGCCGCGGATTGAGATTGGGTTTCATCGGTTTTGGGTGCCTTCTTGATCGGTGTGTGCTTCAGTTTCTGCGCACAGAACCCCCACTGACTTGAAATGCAAGGAACAGTCCTTTCGACTTCATTCTTGAATGCGGACTTCCTGGTTCGATCCAAAATTTATCTTGACTTCCGTCAAACTAGCGGTATGTTCCTTCTATCTATCGCATCCTTGATTCTGACTTGAACCGTTGGATCAAGTCTAATCTCGAGGCCCTCGCTTGACTTGCCGGTCTCGAACGAGTCCTCCGTAAGTCTTTACCATCTAACCATCGCAGCCTTCATTCTGACTGCGACCATTGGATCCGAACCTAAGCCAACCCAGGTTTGAAGCGGCCGTTGAAATGACAGTTTGGTTGGACCTCGAATGGGTAAGTGTTCGATTAGTATCCGTCGATCCTTCATTCTGGGCTGAACCATTAGATCTAGGTCTAATTCTACTTGAGCAGTCGACTTGACGGTCTCGTTTGACTTCAAACGAGCTACTGGTATGCTTTCGCTATCTAATTGGCATCGCAACTTCATTCTGACTATAACTGTGAGATCGACTTATTGCACTTTTGTTCAAGCCCCGTTTGACTTGACTTTAAACAGGTTCCGCGTATGTTCATGCCCTCTTACAGTTGCAAGTTTCGTTCTGACTCGAAGTATCGGATCTAAGTCTAACCTTGGAACACTGATTCAGAATTTCTGGTATGCGCTTCGCCGACTGAGCCCCGCCGCCCGATTCAAAGTCTTCTTTGAGTTCAATTGAACAAAGTCCTGGTACATATCTGCTAGACTTGAGTCCCGGGGCTCAATTCAATACTTCAAACGGATTCTTGGTACGCATTTGCCTTTCAACAATCGTAGCTTTCGTTCTGACTTTGAACTTGAAGCAGGTCTAATCCCATTGAAGTTAATAATCCCGCTTGATTTGACTGCAAACAGTTCAACCTGGTATGTGATTTGCTAGCTAACATTCGCATCGATTGAACCGACTTGAACCTCTAGATTATAGTTACCCCACTCAAGTTTGAATGCCCTCGCTCGAATCGAGGGTCTGGTTTGACTTCAAACAACCCATCGGTATGTTTTCCGCTCTGAACGTCGGCGTCCATTAACCTGACATACCATTAGATACGAGTCTGATTTGACTTGAGTTTCAAGCCCGGTTAGTTTGAATGCCCTCGCTCGGATCGAAGGTCTAGTTTGAGTTTGAACGTGCTATTGGTATGTGTTCGCTCTCTACACTGCGTCCGTTATTCTGACATGCCATTACTAGATACAAGTCTAATTTGACTCAAGCATGATGAAGCTTGGTCACTCGACTTCAAACAGATATCGGTACGTATTCTTCTGACTTCAAGTTGAACCATCGACTTCAGGTCTGGCCCTAAAGCTCAAGCTTCAAGCCTCGATCCGGGTCAACTTTACACAGATATCGACGGTACGTATTGTTCTGACTTGAACTAGACTTCGAGTCTCTTCAAGCCTTGGCTTGGAATTTTGCTGACTTGAGCCCGTTCCGGGTGCCTCACGCCGTGTATGTTGTTTACAACCCTGTCAATGTTCGTTTGCTTTACTGACTCATTGGACAGCTACAAGTCGTTCGTTCGAAGGACTCGCCCTTTCATTCGCCGATACACATCGTAGATACTTCAGTAGTTGAGCCGCTGCACATACGAACCAGTCCGAGTCCACCAGGTGAGTACGATCAATCAATGTCAATTCCGGTCAACTTTATCTGACCCCCGACTCACATTCAGCCGCCGTCCGGGACTCGACCCCGCGTGCAAGATACCCCGCCGCAGCGCATCCGCATCCTCATCCGCATGCCCCGAAGCGTAAGCGCGTTCGAGCCCGGACTGACGCCCGTTCCGAATCGCTCGATCCGTGCAGATCCGGCGCGAGCAGACCTGAACTCGGGATGTGCGCCGCGTCGACCGAACCACTCGGAGGCGCAACACGGCATTCACATCTGCGCGGGACTCGGGACGAGGGCCCGCTGTCGGTACGTCGCTGCGCCGCTGTGTGGTCGTGTACCCGCTGACGGCGTCCCAGCGCTTCTGCTCGGGACTCGGGACGAGCGGCGGCGGCGAGTTGCGAGCGGGAGCGAGTGGCGCACGTCCTGGGGACTCGGCGCAAACGCCTCGGTGAGCGGTGTCCCTCCTCTCGGACCCCAGACAACTCACCCACGTCGGATGTAGGCCGTTTTGCGCACGGGACTTCCGGGGAGCTTCGCGGGAGGTCGGCGGCGGATCGACTCGAGTCTGAGGTGCGTCTAGGTGCGGTTGGGCGCAGCTTTGGACGGGATTGACGCACGGGCTGCCGAGTGGCTCGCGCTTGCGAACGCGCAAAGCGTTTCGCGCGAACTATGCGGGCCGATTGCGGGCGTTCGAAACGTGGCCCGCCCATCGCGTCCGTCCCGCCCTCCTTCGACCACGTACGGGCCCGCCCTCACAGTCCGAGCCGCGCGCCGCACCTCCCCGAGCGCCCGTGCTGCATTCCCGCTCCGATCCGCCGCTGCGTAAGTCGCTTACTTGCGCAGGACTCCATCGCTCATCACCCCGATTCACAGCGTTCGAGAGGCCGGACACGCCGTACACGACGCAGCACCCCGCGCGGGAGCCGCCTGCGTCCGCGCCGGCGCCGGGTGTACCTCGCGCGACCCGTTCGAGCGGCGCATGCGAGTCCGCATGCGTTCGGGCGGCGCATCGCAGGTTTGCGAATTTGCCAAGTTCGGCGGGACGCGGCGCCGCGGAGAGGTAGTAGCGCGTCCCGCGGCATCGGGCGAGCGTGTACGTGGGATTGAGTGCCGGGAATCGCACCCTTTTGCGGCGTGCGCGCGGACTACGGACAGCGTAAGGTGCGATATTCAGTTTCACCTAAATGCGTGCTTACCAGCTCGGGACTCCACAGCGCTGGACGGGTGCGCGCGCGGTACGGGTTAGAATGCCGCACCGCCCGCAAATCCGGCCCCGCGAGTCGGAGGGATGCCCCCGGTCGCTGCGCAACTCGAGCGGCGGCGGCGGCGGCGGCGGGGCCAGAGCCCTCTCCGGCAGCGCAAGGCGGCCGCGCACAGCGAGCGTAGATTCGCGTGGGCGTGGGCGTTGCCGAGCGGCGGGGACGTATGGCTGCGCGCCAGCGGACCTGAGAGCGGCGCGAGGCGGCTACGGGCCACTCGGACGGGCGGGGGCAGCGAGTTGGCGTTCACGGGCCAAGCCGCACACGGACGACGTCGCGCGGATCCGCGGACGGCTCTGCGTGCGCGGCGTATGGCAGGGGCGGGGGCGAGGAGTGGGGTTGGCTTCGAGGGGCGGGCACACGGGACGGGCGGCGGCGCGGGGGACGGGTAGACGCGGCGAGGAGGACGAGGACGGCGCTCGGTGCCCAATCCATTCCCGGGACTCGAGTACTCGGGACGAGCGCCGACTTGTGTGGGACGGCGGCGGGAACGCGGAGACGAGGACCATGGGGGGAACGCGGGGATGGGGAGCAGCAAGCGAGGCGGCGCAGAAAACTTAAAGAGGTAGTTTGGAGCGCGTGGCTGTCAACATCTCTGAATTTGACGTCGACGACTCGGCTTCGTAAATGGAGTAGATGAAAACCGCCAAGCCGATGGAGTGACTGAGAAGCTGAGAGACCCTTTCCGAGTCCCTAGCGCAATGAACGATGGCGGTCAGCGACAGTGGGGCTGTCCATGATAGAGCGCACCTTTCCACCTTTTCCACGTCCAGACATGTTGATAAAAGGTAGCTGATCTTGCGGCCGACGGCGGTGGTGGTGGTCGTTGAGAGAGTCGGAGTAAACAAACGCGTAAACAGATGGAAATAAAGCCCACGACATCCACCGGCACGATCCTGGGTACTCATCGTTCTCCGGGTGATAATTACCGTTTCTCTCATAAGTTCCGACCAACACCATGCATCCACTGGGTGCACTTATATTTCTCCTGATACCGGACTCTATGCGCTTCGCAGGAGGCGCCTGAAGCAACACCTACCGCCGCACCTACCGACATTCCACCGCCCTGCCACAGAAACCGCCATCGCTGTTCCGATATCTGAGTGCCCGTTCTCTGCTTTCCCTCCTCCTTTGCAAACTCCCGTTGCGGGTGTGGTCCCTCTCACGGATCCAAGGGAACCGCCCCCAGTTGGCTCGTCGCTTATCCCGAACTTTGCCCAAGCATGGGCGGGTGCGTACCAGGAGGCAAAGAACAAGGTACGTTGTCTGTTTCCTCATTCGCCGCGTGTCCGCACGATGTAACCCGGACCGTGACGCAAAGATTATGCTCAAATAATTGCGCCTAGATTGCAGGATTTACGCTCGAGGAAAAGGCGGACGTAGGTACGGGAGTGGGATGGATGAACGGCCGTTGTGTCGTGAGTGGCTTTGCTGCTCCCAGCATGATCATTCCAACGGCCTCCTCCACATAGGGCAACACTCCTCCAATCGGTGAAAACGGCACCAAATGGCCTGGCTTGTGCCTCGAGGTCCGCAGTTCCGCCCTTCCTGCATGTTCAATCCTAAACCTGCGTGGCATCACAGGACTCCCCGTTGGATGTCCGGTTCGGGGACTACGTCACAGCGTTCCCCACCGGAGTCAACACTGCCGCGACGTAGGTTTCTCAACTTGAACCTATATTCCTTCAAGCGCTTATTTGCCCTCCAGATTCAACCGCAAGCTCATCCGACGGCGTGGGCTGTTCATGGGCCGCGAGTTCGTCGGCAAGGGCGTGAACGTCGCGCTCGGGCCCATGATGAACATTGGCCGCATCGCGCAGGGCGGCCGAAACTGGGAGGGCTTCGGCGCAGAACCCATTTCTTGCCGGCGAGGCCGCGTACGAAACCATTCTCGGCATGCAGGCGGCGGTTGTGCAGGCATGTGCCAAGCATCTAATCAATAAGTGTGTTGTTATCCGCGAACGAGACCTGATCAATTGAGTTTTCTGACCCGTCATCCAGCGAGCAGGAGCATTTCCGGACACGGAAAGTTCCGACGTGGATGACCGGACGCAGCATGAGATCTACGCGCATCCTTTCCTGCGGAGCATCATGGCCGGCGTCACTTCGTGAGTGCGGAGTCATCTGCAGGATGCAGAACTAACGCTACCACCCAGTATCATGTGCAGCTACAGTGCGAAGATCGACGCGCGTCCGCTTGTTGCGTTACTGACGCTCTTTCTCTAGACCTGATCAATGGGACGTATGCCTGCGAAAATGACAAGATCATGAACGACATCATCAAGCGCGAGTTCGGCTTCCAAGGATGTAGGTGCAGCAACACAATTCCGAATGTTATTCACCTGCTGTTGTAGACATCATGTCTGACTGGCAGGGTATGCTTGTAAGATTCCAGTACGGATTTTCCTGGACGGTGTAGGGCTGCCAGCGTGAAATCGAGGCGTTCTCTGAATGTTGGCGGGCCTTCTTCCGGCCTTCTCTGACTGTTTCGCGGGCCTTCTCTCCCTGTTCGCCGTGCTCGCCGCGTCGCCTAAATCTTTGCACTTGTTTTAACTTTTTTTTTTTTGAAGTGGCAAGTTGAAAGTCTATTTTTAGAATTTTGCCGATAATCTCCCCGTCCCGAGGGTAGGCAGGCGTTCAGATAAAGGGGCACAGTACATGGACGGTGTGTGGATCTACGATGGATCTAGGGAATCTTACCGGATCTCCCGATGTATCTGCAAATCGGTGCCTGGCGCGGCCGGGTCCAAGCGACGGATTGCTGCAAGTTGTGTGTCAGCGAGTTCGGCGTTTAGGGTTGGATCTCACCATCACGAATCTGGAGATACCGAAGTCGAGCCTGGGAGAATGGGCTTGAAAACAAGAAATCGGATTGTGCGCCACCACAAGGCTGGAAATCTGAGAGCCCGCTAAACCGACTTTTGTGAGGCAAAAAGGTACAGAACAACTGAACACCTCGCGGGGAAAATCAAAAAATCCAAGACTTTGGGAGCAGGGTTTAGCTAGTTAATTGAATGTACTGTAACAAAAGCGAGCTACACACTCGGGGGATGTCCGAACAGGAAATCGGCACCATCGGGCGCATCGAAGGATTGGAGGATCACCAAAAACTTGAGTCAAGAAATTTCGTTTTGGCTTGTGGCGGCCCCACGGCACATGGGGCGTGTTTGACGTCGTGTGGAATAGACATGTCAGGGATCTGAGATGTTACCGGTTGAACATGGAACATCAAGAAGGGCCACTTAGTGGATGCACATACTGTGCTCGCAGGACCACCAGAAATGAGATAGAAAGTTGGGGGTGCGGCAACTCCAAGCCTGAAAGCATTGGTGTTAGTTGGGGCTATAGAAAAACACGTCGGGACTCACGGAACCCTGTTTGCGGGGACCGCCAAAAATCAAATCTAAAGTCAGGGGCGGCACTTGATTCGGAGGCGCGCCGGCGCGTCGGGCGGCGTCACATGAGCCTGAGCACGGTTTGTAGCATGGACGTGTAGAAAAATGTGTTGGGACTTACAGATACACATAAACTCTGCTTGCGGGACCGCGAAAAAGCGAATAAAAAATCTGAGGTGTGTCGCAAGGGAACCGAGAGCTGCTTCAAGTTGGACCAGGAGCAGCCGCGCCGATACGCGTGGACCCTGCTCGCGGGAGCACCAAAAATCAAATAAAAATCCGAGGGT
Organism: Mycena belliarum; assembly: GCA_029282135.1. NCBI lineage: Eukaryota > Fungi > Basidiomycota > Agaricomycetes > Agaricales > Mycenaceae > Mycena > Mycena belliarum. The sequence goes on along the minus strand of JARJCN010000114.1, from coordinate 42,999 downwards.
GGCAATTGATTCTAGGTCACGGATGATGCGGCGGGCGGCAATCCAGACGTGTCGAAAGGCCTGAGAGGTATGGTATGAGTCAAAGCTATAAGAAGACGCGTCACGACTTACTCATGGGGCAGCGAAAAATGGAATAAAAAGTCGGGGTACCAAAACAGCGCACCGGGAGCACATCAGAGGTAACGCACAGAGCTGAAGCACATCAGGTGATTTGGGACTCAAGGCAGTGCAACGATACATACTTAGTATGTACATTCTCGCTTGCGGGAGCACAAAAAAATCAACTCAAAAGTTGGCAGCAGCATTTGATCCAGAAGTGTGTGGGCATGTCGGAGGCACATCGGACACGTCGAAAGGTGCTGACAGAGAGAGTATGTAAGTCGGAGTCCTAGAAGCCGTGCCAGGACTTGCCAGATGCATACAATGTTGCACATGGATCACTGATGGCGCACTTGGGGAAAACCCTGAAAACGGAAAAAAAAACGGGAGCGGTGGCGCGGTGCGGGACACTAAAGCACAAAATCAAACTTGGAATAAAATGAAAAGCAAACAAATGATCTTACACGGGGGACATCGAAGTGGGGGGACCGCGTAAAAATTGACTCAAGCAGCCCGACACGTCAGAGCGGCGTGGAGCGGTCGACCGGAACGCAAATGCGAACAATTGCGCCTGGAAGCTCACAGCGGCGGCCGGATTGCAAAATCTTGATTCAGAATTGCGGGTGCAGCGCCCTGCGCGTCGGCAGAGTGACAAGATCCCCAAATCTCGAATTAGAATGATGGCGGTGGCAGCGACGCGTCGGGGCGCCGCCGACGCGCCAGGCGCATCGAACCCGCAGCGAGATCAAGTCGGGCCCTTGTCGACGCGTCGGAAAACGCGCGAAAGCGTCAAAAATCAGTGTATATCTGTCATAGATAATGAGTTGATGCTTTTGGAAGATGTTCACGGAACTTACCAAAATCGACTTTGGCGGTGTGGAAAATATGGTCCGAGTGATGCGGGGAGCACGGACACGTCGGGCGTATCAAACCCGCGCCGACGTGTCGAAAACAACATAGATCTACCGTAAATGATGAGTTTTGAGCTCAAAAAAAAAGTGAGAGGGACCTTACCGAGGGGTACAGCTGCCGCGACAGGATTGACGGCATGTCAGGTTGGTGTAGATCTGGATACTAAGTTGAGCTGGAACAAAAACAAAAGACCGGGACTTACCGAGGCACGTCACCCGCTGCAGCGAGATAGATCAACAGCACATTGGAGTCGCAAGATCAAGCCGTCGAGGCGTGAGACACGTAATGGGACGCGCGGGAAAACCGATCGGAGGCACCGAGCGTGCCGGCCAACACCGCAAGCAATGGGTTTCATCGGCCGCTGATGACTTGTGAGTGACACGGGCAACGAGCTGGCTTGGATGTCTGGAGAGCAGAAGGCTGAGTCAGTACCAAGAGCAGAACCATGACAAAGAATAGTTTACAGTTGCTCGCGCCTGTGAGGATTAACAGCGGCGGCAACTTGTGTTGAACCCCAAAGTTGGCAGCGATACTCGCATGTTAAGCTAACCGACGGGACTCTAACAGTTCAGTGCGAGGGGCAATGAAGAGAAAAAGAGTGTGAATGTGGTGGTATAAGATGAAGTGTCAACATGTGTGTGTGTTTGGTCTCCACCGGGTAACATTTCGCACGCAAAACATTCAACAAATCTATTTACGTTCCTCCGCCGGTGGTTACATAGCTCGGGGATTCTCCGCGCTTCCGCGCGCATTTCTGCCGCCATCTATTTCTGCTTGGCTCCGCAGGCCTTGCTTCCGATGACCGGGTTCAAACTTAATCTGGGTATCAATAACAATTCTAGATTTTCACTCCGTTGACTGCTCTTCACATCGTCCGGACTACTGCAAACAGTTGGCAGCTTAGTGTCTCTCAAGGCTCAGAGATTTTTTTGCACTACAATTTTGGGGGGCACAAGCAGAAGTTATAACTTAATTTTCAAAGTAATCAATAATGGCTGATCTTCCCCTGTCTACCCTTCGCAATTCGATAAAGATAGAACGGAACTGGGCGACAATTTGGCCCCGGACCGAGGCTAATTGGAACGGGGAAGGGCAGCAAGATTGGCTCAATTTATTTTTGGATGCCAAGGTTTGAATTTAATCTTGTGTTTCTGGGCAGGGCCGATCTGACTGGGAATAAGCGAATGGCTGTGTTATCGCGCGAGTGGGAAGGCAAAGCGGAGGAGCACCGCAAATAAACCCCGCAAATCCCCGAGTCCCTGAAATAGAATGGTTTGAGTTTTGCACAATCGAGTCTTGCCCATGTCGGCGGCAGGGTAAGCCCAATTGTGTCGTACCAGAGTCCTATAGGGTGCGCCGCGCTGGGGTGCCCGGTCCGCGCATGGTACGGGCGGCGCGCAGGATTTTTTCGAGACAATGGCGGGACACCCGGCGGCCGATCAAAGTTCACCGCCACCTGCCAATCGAGGCGGCGGTCCGAGTTCCGTGGACATCTTGCGGCCTAATTCGGTAAGCCCGTCTCTTGCTCTCGACGACAACATCGATTTTTTGGTGTCCGAGCGCCCCGGGCCGGAGCGACTCAGGACCTTACGCATATCATCTAGACCCTTTACTATCCGGATCCCGCCCTTCATTTCCGCTCCCCGTCGACCCCAACGAAGGCAAATTCGACTGCGCGCCAAAACAGCATCCAGGGTACTGGAGGCTTTCGCCAAGCGGTCGCCTTCTAAACAGATGTTCTATCACCTGCGAGGGTTACGCCGCAGGCTCGCGCGGCACACAGCCCGTTCAATTCAACCAGAGAAGCGGCGAACTCGAAATACGCGAACTACACATACTCGATGTTCTGCGCCATGGGCCAGAATAACCTTGATGGAATGGTTACGCGGGCATCTTTGATGTGGGATTAGAGTGGCGTTGCGCTGTGCGTTGCTACTTCTCCGCGCTTGACTCGCAAACTAATTTTAACGGATGCTGAAGTACCTCCGCTATTGCGACTGGTTATGGCCCGCCGCTCGGGGTCATATATGGCGCGCCACCTTCTTATTGAATGTCGGCTGATCCTCGAACAAAAATCTGGCCCACGCCGGTTCACAACATCCGATACGACGCACGGTTCGTTTTTCAACCACATCCGAAATATTCACTGCGGGCTCAACCGACCGCCGCGCTCTTCGACGCTTCTGACGGGAGCATCTATTCTTGGAATAGAACAGGATCGCTGCCTTCGATTGGAAGGCCAGGGACCTGTTGGCGAGAACCGCACATAGAGCGTTGGGCGGCGAACTCGCTGTTGAGCTGATTCTGGCTCCGAGGTGATTCTCTATCTATATCGAGCTATTTTGAGTCTCCGCATAACTGACTGCCCACAGCCTGGCGGCGGTCCTCGGTCCTAGAGTGTATAAGAGCTGGGCGACATCCGCCCTCTCCTTCACTCAACCACCCACCACCGACTTTGCCTCTCGACTACCAGCGCTCAGTGGACCTCGACCGACCTTTGAACTCGTCGCCCCGACGCCGCCTCCGACCTCTGCCCTCCCCGTTGCTCAACATCGAGCTCATCGTCACCGAGCCACTCGATGTCGGGACCCGCACCACATCGGGTTTGGTACTTGTCGGGCGTCGGTCTTACTCAGGTGTGTTCACTATCTAGAGCATCCTCTTCTCTGATCGCTCCCAGCACACCGCTTCCTCACATCGAGCTTGACAGCGCTGAGCCACTCGCGCTCGGCACCGCGCCCTCGATGCTCGGCGAGCCTCCTGCGCGATCCAGGTGTGTTCACTATCTACTGTTATCTTTTATCTCATCTCTTCCCGAACACCCATCTTGCCCTGCGTCCAGCCCGATGTCGGAGAATCACTCGACTTCAGGGTTTGCACCGCATCGGTGCCGACACTCCGACGGCCTTCGGACTACTCAGGTGCGTTGACTTTCTACTGTTACCTCTTTTCTGACACATTCCAGCACACCACACTTCATTTACCATTCAATCCGGACTCCGGCACCTTTCGCTCGCTGCCGCTCTTTGACTTGACATGCTCGTGCTCCCGCCTTCAACAAAGCTTTTCGTCCGCTGCGTTACGGTTGCCTGGTATGTGGCTTACTGCTTATAGTCTTTTTACTGACTGCTTTCCAGTCTGGCACTTCACCGACGTTCAAGGTTAATTCAAGGTTTTCCACGGTTGGGGTTGAATTGGGCTTTGAGCGCGGTACTTGCTTCAGTCGGTGCGTGCTTCAGCCATTTCACCTACTTCAGTACTGAGTCCGCCTTTTACTTTGTCAAGATTCGCTTCAAGGGTGCGACTCTGGCCCGATTACACGGTGCAGCAAAGCTTTGCGACGTTTGACCTTGGCCGCGGATTGAGTTTGAGTTCCATTGGTTATGGGTGCATTTTTGTATCGGTGCGTGCTTCAGTTCTTGCGCGCTGAATCCATACTGACTTCAAATCCAGGGACACGCCCCTTTGTGTTCATTCCTGAATGCGGATTCTAAGTTTTATTGCGACTTCATTCCGTCAAGTTTTACTTTGAAAGTCGGACTCCGGGCGTTCGAATGGAATGCTACCCCCATATTCCTGCCCGGCGAAGCCTTGCTTCAAGTCGAGCTGGGCCGCGGATTGAGATTGGGTTTCATCGGTTTTGGGTGCCTTCTTGATCGGTGTGTGCTTCAGTTTCTGCGCACAGAACCCCCACTGACTTGAAATGCAAGGAACAGTCCTTTCGACTTCATTCTTGAATGCGGACTTCCTGGTTCGATCCAAAATTTATCTTGACTTCCGTCAAACTAGCGGTATGTTCCTTCTATCTATCGCATCCTTGATTCTGACTTGAACCGTTGGATCAAGTCTAATCTCGAGGCCCTCGCTTGACTTGCCGGTCTCGAACGAGTCCTCCGTAAGTCTTTACCATCTAACCATCGCAGCCTTCATTCTGACTGCGACCATTGGATCCGAACCTAAGCCAACCCAGGTTTGAAGCGGCCGTTGAAATGACAGTTTGGTTGGACCTCGAATGGGTAAGTGTTCGATTAGTATCCGTCGATCCTTCATTCTGGGCTGAACCATTAGATCTAGGTCTAATTCTACTTGAGCAGTCGACTTGACGGTCTCGTTTGACTTCAAACGAGCTACTGGTATGCTTTCGCTATCTAATTGGCATCGCAACTTCATTCTGACTATAACTGTGAGATCGACTTATTGCACTTTTGTTCAAGCCCCGTTTGACTTGACTTTAAACAGGTTCCGCGTATGTTCATGCCCTCTTACAGTTGCAAGTTTCGTTCTGACTCGAAGTATCGGATCTAAGTCTAACCTTGGAACACTGATTCAGAATTTCTGGTATGCGCTTCGCCGACTGAGCCCCGCCGCCCGATTCAAAGTCTTCTTTGAGTTCAATTGAACAAAGTCCTGGTACATATCTGCTAGACTTGAGTCCCGGGGCTCAATTCAATACTTCAAACGGATTCTTGGTACGCATTTGCCTTTCAACAATCGTAGCTTTCGTTCTGACTTTGAACTTGAAGCAGGTCTAATCCCATTGAAGTTAATAATCCCGCTTGATTTGACTGCAAACAGTTCAACCTGGTATGTGATTTGCTAGCTAACATTCGCATCGATTGAACCGACTTGAACCTCTAGATTATAGTTACCCCACTCAAGTTTGAATGCCCTCGCTCGAATCGAGGGTCTGGTTTGACTTCAAACAACCCATCGGTATGTTTCCGCTCTGAACGTCGGCGTCCATTAACCTGACATACCATTAGATACGAGTCTGATTTGACTTGAGTTTCAAGCCCGGTTAGTTTGAATGCCCTCGCTCGGATCGAAGGTCTAGTTTGAGTTTGAACGTGCTATTGGTATGTGTTCGCTCTCTACACTGCGTCCGTTATTCTGACATGCCATTACTAGATACAAGTCTAATTTGACTCAAGCATGATGAAGCTTGGTCACTCGACTTCAAACAGATATCGGTACGTATTCTTCTGACTTCAAGTTGAACCATCGACTTCAGGTCTGGCCCTAAAGCTCAAGCTTCAAGCCTCGATCCGGGTCAACTTTACACAGATATCGACGGTACGTATTGTTCTGACTTGAACTAGACTTCGAGTCTCTTCAAGCCTTGGCTTGGAATTTTGCTGACTTGAGCCCGTTCCGGGTGCCTCACGCCGTGTATGTTGTTTACAACCCTGTCAATGTTCGTTTGCTTTACTGACTCATTGGACAGCTACAAGTCGTTCGTTCGAAGGACTCGCCCTTTCATTCGCCGATACACATCGTAGATACTTCAGTAGTTGAGCCGCTGCACATACGAACCAGTCCGAGTCCACCAGGTGAGTACGATCAATCAATGTCAATTCCGGTCAACTTTATCTGACCCCCGACTCACATTCAGCCGCCGTCCGGGACTCGACCCCGCGTGCAAGATACCCCGCCGCAGCGCATCCGCATCCTCATCCGCATGCCCCGAAGCGTAAGCGCGTTCGAGCCCGGACTGACGCCCGTTCCGAATCGCTCGATCCGTGCAGATCCGGCGCGAGCAGACCTGAACTCGGGATGTGCGCCGCGTCGACCGAACCACTCGGAGGCGCAACACGGCATTCACATCTGCGCGGGACTCGGGACGAGGGCCCGCTGTCGGTACGTCGCTGCGCCGCTGTGTGGTCGTGTACCCGCTGACGGCGTCCCAGCGCTTCTGCTCGGGACTCGGGACGAGCGGCGGCGGCGAGTTGCGAGCGGGAGCGAGTGGCGCACGTCCTGGGGACTCGGCGCAAACGCCTCGGTGAGCGGTGTCCCTCCTCTCGGACCCCAGACAACTCACCCACGTCGGATGTAGGCCGTTTTGCGCACGGGACTTCCGGGGAGCTTCGCGGGAGGTCGGCGGCGGATCGACTCGAGTCTGAGGTGCGTCTAGGTGCGGTTGGGCGCAGCTTTGGACGGGATTGACGCACGGGCTGCCGAGTGGCTCGCGCTTGCGAACGCGCAAAGCGTTTCGCGCGAACTATGCGGGCCGATTGCGGGCGTTCGAAACGTGGCCCGCCCATCGCGTCCGTCCCGCCCTCCTTCGACCACGTACGGGCCCGCCCTCACAGTCCGAGCCGCGCGCCGCACCTCCCCGAGCGCCCGTGCTGCATTCCCGCTCCGATCCGCCGCTGCGTAAGTCGCTTACTTGCGCAGGACTCCATCGCTCATCACCCCGATTCACAGCGTTCGAGAGGCCGGACACGCCGTACACGACGCAGCACCCCGCGCGGGAGCCGCCTGCGTCCGCGCCGGCGCCGGGTGTACCTCGCGCGACCCGTTCGAGCGGCGCATGCGAGTCGCATGCGTTCGGGCGGCGCATCGCAGGTTTGCGAATTTGCCAAGTTCGGCGGGACGCGGCGCCGCGGAGAGGTAGTAGCGCGTCCCGCGGCATCGGGCGAGCGTGTACGTGGGATTGAGTGCCGGGAATCGCACCCTTTTGCGGCGTGCGCGCGGACTACGGACAGCGTAAGGTGCGATATTCAGTTTCACCTAAATGCGTGCTTACCAGCTCGGGACTCCACAGCGCTGGACGGGTGCGCGCGCGGTACGGGTTAGAATGCCGCACCGCCCGCAAATCCGGCCCCGCGAGTCGGAGGGATGCCCCCGGTCGCTGCGCAACTCGAGCGGCGGCGGCGGCGGCGGCGGGGCCAGAGCCCTCTCCGGCAGCGCAAGGCGGCCGCGCACAGCGAGCGTAGATTCGCGTGGGCGTGGGCGTTGCCGAGCGGCGGGGACGTATGGCTGCGCGCCAGCGGACCTGAGAGCGGCGCGAGGCGGCTACGGGCCACTCGGACGGGCGGGGCAGCGAGTTGGCGTTCACGGGCCAAGCCGCACACGGACGACGTCGCGCGGATCCGCGGACGGCTCTGCGTGCGCGGCGTATGGCAGGGGCGGGGGCGAGGAGTGGGGTTGGCTTCGAGGGGCGGGCACACGGGACGGGCGGCGGCGCGGGGGACGGGTAGACGCGGCGAGGAGGACGAGGACGGCGCTCGGTGCCCAATCCATTCCCGGGACTCGAGTACTCGGGACGAGCGCCGACTTGTGTGGGACGGCGGCGGGAACGCGGAGACGAGGACCATGGGGGGAACGCGGGGATGGGGAGCAGCAAGCGAGGCGGCGCAGAAACTTAAAGAGGTAGTTTGGAGCGCGTGGCTGTCAACATCTCTGAATTTGACGTCGACGACTCGGCTTCGTAAATGGAGTAGATGAAAACCGCCAAGCCGATGGAGTGACTGAGAAGCTGAGAGACCCTTTCCGAGTCCCTAGCGCAATGAACGATGGCGGTCAGCGACAGTGGGGCTGTCCATGATAGAGCGCACCTTTCCACCTTTTCCACGTCCAGACATGTTGATAAAAGGTAGCTGATCTTGCGGCCGACGGCGGTGGTGGTGGTCGTTGAGAGAGTCGGAGTAAACAAACGCGTAAACAGATGGAAATAAAGCCCACGACATCCACCGGCACGATCCTGGGTACTCATCGTTCTCCGGGTGATAATTACCGTTTCTCTCATAAGTTCCGACCAACACCATGCATCCACTGGGTGCACTTATATTTCTCCTGATACCGACTCTATGCGCTTCGCAGGAGGCGCCTGAAGCAACACCTACCGCCGCACCTACCGACATTCCACCGCCTGCCACAGAAACCGCCATCGCTGTTCCGATATCTGAGTACCCGTTCTCTGCTTTCCCTCCTCCTTTGCAAACTCCCGTTGCGGGTGTGGTCCCTCTCACGGATCCAAGGGAACCGCCCCCAGTTGGCTCGTCGCTTATCCCGAACTTTGCCCAAGCATGGGCGGGTGCGTACCAGGAGGCAAAGAACAAGGTACGTTGTCTGTTTCCTCATTCGCCGCGTGTCCGCACGATGTAACCCGGACCGTGACGCAAAGATTATGCTCAAATAATTGCGCCTAGATTGCAGGATTTACGCTCGAGGAAAAGGCGGACGTAGGTACGGGAGTGGGATGGATGAACGGCCGTTGTGTCGTGAGTGGCTTTGCTGCTCCCAGCATGATCATTCCAACGGCCTCCTCCACATAGGGCAACACTCCTCCAATCGGTGAAAACGGCACCAAATGGCCTGGCTTGTGCCTCGAGGTCCGCAGTTCCGCCCTTCCTGCATGTTCAATCCTAAACCTGCGTGGCATCACAGGACTCCCCGTTGGATGTCCGGTTCGGGGACTACGTCACAGCGTTCCCCACCGGAGTCAACACTGCCGCGACGTAGGTTTCTCAACTTGAACCTATATTCCTTCAAGCGCTTATTTGCCCTCCAGATTCAACCGCAAGCTCATCCGACGGCGTGGGCTGTTCATGGGCCGCGAGTTCGTCGGCAAGGGCGTGAACGTCGCGCTCGGGCCCATGATGAACATTGGCCGCATCGCGCAGGGCGGCCGAAACTGGGAGGGCTTCGGCGCAGACCCATTTCTTGCCGGCGAGGCCGCGTACGAAACCATTCTCGGCATGCAGGCGGGCGGTGTGCAGGCATGTGCCAAGCATCTAATCAATAAGTGTGTTGTTATCCGCGAACGAGAACCTGATCAATTGAGTTTTCTGACCGTCATCCAGCGAGCAGGAGCATTTCCGGACACGGGAAAGTTCCGACGTGGATGACCGGACGCAGCATGAGATCTACGCGCATCCTTCCTGCGGAGCATCATGGCCGGCGTCACTTCGTGAGTGCGGAGTCATCTGCAGGATGCAGAACTAACGCTACCACCCAGTATCATGTGCAGCTACAGTGCGAAGATCGACGCGCGTCCGCTTGTGCGTTACTGACGCTCTTCTCTAGACCTGATCAATGGGACGTATGCCTGCGAAAATGACAAGATCATGAACGACATCATCAAGCGAGAGTTCGGCTTCCAAGGATGTAGGTGCAGCAAACACAATTCCGAATGTTATTCACCTGCTGTTGTAGACATCATGTCTGACTGGCAGGGTATGCTTGTAAGATTCCAGTACGGATTTGCCTGGACGGTGTCGGGCTGCCAGCGTGAAATCGAGGCGTTCTCTGAATGTTGGCGGGCCTTCTTCCGGCCTTCTCTGACTGTTTCGCGGGCCTTCTCTCCCTGTTCGCCGTGCTCGCCGCGTCGCCTAAATCTTTGCACTTGTTTTAACTTTTTTTTTTTTGAAGTGGCAAGTTGAAAGTCTATTTTTAGAATTTTGCCGATAATCTCCCCGTCCGAGGGTAGGCAGGCGTTCAGATAAAGGGGCACAGTACATGGACGGTGTGGATCTACGATGGATCTAGGGAATCTTACCGGATCTCCCGATGTATCTGCAATCGGTGCCTGGCGCGGCCGGTCCAAGCGACGGATTGCTGCAAGTTGTGTGTCAGCGAGTTCGGCGTTTAGGGTTGGGACTCACCATCACGAATCTGGAGATACCGAAGTCGAGCCTGGGAGAATGGGCTTGAAAACAAGAAATCGGATTGTGCGCACCACAAGGCTGGAAATCTGAGAGCCCGCTAAACCGACTTTTGTGAGCAAAAGGTACAGAACAACTGACCCACCCTCGCGGGAAAATCAAAAAATCCCAGACTTTGGGAGCAGGGTTAGCTAGTTAATTGAATGTACTGTAACAAAAGCGAGCTTACACACTCGGGGGATGTCCGAAACAGGAATCGGCACCATCGGGCGCATCGAAGCGATGGGAGGATCACAAAAACTTGAGTCAAGAAATTTCGGTTTTGGCTTGTGGCGGCCCCACGGCACATGGGCGTGTTTGACGTCGTGTGGAATAGACATGTCAGGGATCTGAGATGGTTCCGGTTGAACATGGAACATCAAGAAGGGCCACTTAGTGGATGCACATACTGTTGCTCGCAGGACCACCAGAAATGAGATAGAAAGTTGGGGGTGCGGCAACTCCAAAGCCTGAAAGCATTGGTGTTAGTTGGGGCTATAGAAAACACGTCGGGACTCACGGAACCCTGTTTTGCGGGACCGCCAAAAATCAAATCTAAAGTCAGGGGCGGCACTTGATTCGGAGGCGCGCCGGCGCGTCGGGCGGCGTCACATGAGCCTGAGCACGGTGTAGCATGGACGTGTAGAAAAATGTGTTGGGACTTACAGATACACATAAACTCTGCTTGCGGGACCGCGAAAAAGCGAATAAAAAATCTGAGGTGTGTCGCAAGGGAACCGAGAGCTGCTTCAAGTTGGACCAGGAGCAGCCGCGCCGATACGCGTGACCCTGCTCGCGGGAGCACCAAAAATCAAATAAAAATCCGAGGGTGGCAATTGATTCTAGGTCACGATGATGCGGCGGGCGGCAATCCAGACGTGTCGAAAGGCCTGAGAGGTATGGTATGAGTCAAAGCTATAAGAAGACGCGTCACGACTTACTCATGGGGCAGCGAAAAATGGAATAAAAAGTCGGGGTACCAAACAGCGCACCGGGAGCACATCAGAGGTAACGCACAGAGCTGAAGCACATCAGGTGATTTGGGACTCAAGGCAGTGCAACGATACATACTTAGTATGTACATTCTCGCTTGCGGGAGCACAAAAAAATCAACTCAAAAGTTGGCAGCAGCATTTGATCCAGAAGTGTGTGGGCATGTCGGAGGCACATCGGACACGTCGAAAGGTGCTGACAGAGAGAGTATGTAAGTCGGAGTCCTAGAAGCCGTGCCAGGACTTGCCAGATGCATACAATGTTGCACATGGATCACTGATGGCGCACTTGGGGAAACCCTGGAAAACGGAAAAAAAAAAAAACGGGAGCGGTGGCGCGGTGCGGGACACTAAAGCACAAAATCAAAACTTGGAATAAAATGAAAAGCAAACAAATGATCTTACACGGGGGGACATCGAAGTGGGGGGACCGCGTAAAATTGACTCAAGCAGCCCGACACGTCAGAGCGGCGTGGAGCGGTCGACCGGAACGCAAATGCGAACAATTGCGCCTGGAAGCTCACAGCTGGCGGCCGGATTGCAAAATCTTGATTCAGAATTGCGGGTGCAGCGCCTGCGCGTCGGCAGTGACAAGATCCCCAAATCTCGAATTAGAATGATGGCGGTGGCAGCGACGCGTCGGGGCGCCGCCGACGCGCCAGGCGCATCGAACCCGCAGCGAGATCAAGTCGGGCCCTTGTCGACGCGTCGGAAAACGCGCGAAAAGCGTCAAAAATCAGTGTATATCTGTCATAGATAATGAGTTGATGCTTTTGGAAGATGTTCACGGAACTTACCAAAATCGACTTTGGCGGTGTGGAAAATATGGTCCGAGTGATGCGGGGAGCACGGACACGTCGGGCGTATCAAACCCGCGCCGACGTGTCGAAAACAACATAGATCTACCGTAAATGATGAGTTTTTGAGCTCAAAAAAAAAGTGAGAGGACTTACCGAGGGGTACAGCTGCCGCGACAGGATTGACGGCATGTCAGGTTGGTGTAGATCTGGATACTAAGTTGGAGCTGGAACAAAAACAAAAGACCGGGACTTACCGAGGCACGTCACCGCTGCAGCGAGATAGATCAACAGCACATTGGAGTCGCAAGATCAAGCCGTCGAGGCGTGAGACACGTAATGGGACGCGCGGGAAAACGATCGGAGGCACCGAGCGTGCCGGCCAACACCGCAAGCATGGGTTTCATCGGCCGCTGATGACTTGTGAGTGACACGGGCAACGAGCTGGCTTGGATGTCTGGAGAGCAGAAGGCTGAGTCAGTACCAAGAGCAGAACCATGACAAAGAATAGTTTACAGTTGCTCGCGCCTGTGAGGATTAACAGCGGCGGCAACTTGTGTTGAACCCCAAAGTTGGCAGCGATACTCGCATGTTAAAGCTAACCGACGGGACTCTAACAGTTCAGTGCGAGGGGCAATGAAGAGAAAAGAGTGTGAATGTGGTGGTATAAGATGAAGTTAGTTCAACATGTGTGTTGTGTTTGGTCTCACCGGGTAACATTTCGCACGCAAAACATTCAACAAATCTATTTACGTTCCTTCCGCCGGTGGTTACATAGCTCGGGGATTCTCCGCGCTTCCGCGCGCATTTCTGCCGCCATCTATTTCTGCTTGGCTCCGCAGGCCTTGCTTCCGATGACCGGGTTCAACTTAATCTGGGTATCAATAACAATTCTAGATTTTTCACTCCGTTGACTGCTCTTCACATCGTCCGGACTACTGCAAACAGTTGGCAGCTTAGTGTCTCTCAAGGCTCAGAGATTTTTTTTGCACTACAATTTTGGGGGGCACAAGCAGAAGTTAACTTAATTTTCAAGTAATCAATAATGGCTGATCTTCCCCTGTCTACCCTTCGCAATTCGATAAAGATAGAACGGAACTGGGCGACAATTTGGCCCCGGACCGAGGCTAATTGGAACGGGGAAGGGCAGCAAGATTGGCTCAATTTATTTTTGGATGCCAAGGTTTGAATTTAATCTTGTGTTTCTGGGCAGGGCCGATCTGACTGGGAATAAGCGAATGGCTGTGTTATCGCGCGAGTGGGAAGGCAAAGCGGAGGAGCACCGCAAATAGAACCCCGCAAATCCCCGAGTCCCTGAAATAGAATGGTTGAGTTTTGCACAATCGAGTCTTGCCCATGTCGGCGGCAGGGTAAGCCCAATTGTGTCGTACCAGAGTCCTATAGGGTTGCGCCGCGCTGGGGTGCCTGGTCCGCGCATGGTACGGGCGGCGCGCAGGATTTTTTCGAGACAATGGCGGGACAACCCGGCGGCCGATCAAAGTTCACCGCCACCTGCCAATCGAGGCGGCGGTCCGAGTTCCGTGGACATCTTGCGGCCTAATTCGGTAAGCCCGTCTCTTGCTCTCGACGACAACATCGATTTTTTGGTGTCCGAGCGCCCCGGGCCGGAGCGACTCAGGACCTTACGCATATCATCTAGACCCTTTACTATCCGGATCCCGCCCTTCATTTCCGCTCCCCGTCGACCCCAACGAAGGCAAATTCGACTGCGCGCCAAAACAGCATCCAGGGTACTGGAGGCTTTCGCCAAGCGGTCGCCTTCTAAACAGATGTTCTATCACCTGCGAGGGTTACGCCGCAGGGCTCGCGCGGCACCACAGGCCCGTTCAATTCAACCAGAGAAGCGGCGAACTCGAAATACGCGAACTACACATACTCGATGTTCTGCCGCCATGGGGCCAGAATAAACCTTGATGGAATGGTTACGCGGCATCTTTGATGTGGGATTAGAGTGGCGTTGCGCTGTGCGTTGCTACTTCTCCGCGCTTGACTCGCAAACTAATTTTAACGGATGCTGAAGTACCTCCGCTATTGCGACTGGTATGGCCCGCCGCTCGGGGTCATATATGGCGCGCCACCTTCTTATTGAATGTCGGCTGATCCTCGAACAAAAATCTGGCCCACGCCGGTGCACAACATCCGATACGCCGCACGGTTCGTTTTCAACCACATCCGAAATATTCACTGCGGGCTCAACCGACCGCCGCGCTCTTCGACGCTTCTGACGGAGCATCTATTCTTGGAATAGAACAGGATCGCTGCCTTCGATTGGAAGGCCAGGGACCTGTTGGCGAGAACCGCACATAGAGCGTTTGGCGGCGAACTCGCTTGTTGAGCTTGATTCTGGCTCCGAGGTGCATCTCTATCTATATCCGAGCTATTTTGAGTCTCCGCATAACTGACTGCCCACAGCCCTGGCGGCGGTCCTCGGTCCTAGAGTGTATAAGAGCTGGGCGACATCCGCCCTCTCCTTCACTCAACCACCCACCACCGACTTTGCCTCTCGACTACCAGCGCTCAGTGGACCTCGACCGACCTTTGAACTCGTCGCCCCGACGCCGCCTCCGACCTCTGCCCTCCCCGTTGCTCAACATCGAGCTCATCGTCACCGAGCCACTCGATGTCGGGACCCGCACCACATCGGGTTTGGTACTTGTCGGGCGTCGGTCTTACTCAGGTGTGTTCACTATCTAGAGCATCCTCTTCTCTGATCGCTCCCAGCACACCGCTTCCTCACATCGAGCTTGACAGCGCTGAGCCACTCGCGCTCGGCACCGCGCCCTCGATGCTCGGCGAGCCTCCTGCGCGATCCAGGTGTGTTCACTATCTACTGTTATCTTTTATCTCATCTCTTCCCGAACACCATCTTGCCCTGCGTCCAGCCCGATGTCGGAGAATCACTCGACTTCAGGGTTTGCACCGCATCGGTGCCGACACTCCGACGGCCTTCGGACTACTCAGGTGCGTTGACTTTCTACTGTTACCCTCTTTTCTGACACATTCCAGCACACCACACTTCATTTACCATTCAATCCGGACTCCGGCACCTTTCGCTCGCTGCCGCTCTTTGACTTGACATGCTCGTGCTCCCGCCTTCAACAAAGCTTTTCGTCCGCTGCGTTACGGTTGCCTGGTATGTGGCTTACTGCTTATAGTCTTTTACTGACTGCTTTCCAGTCTGGCACTTCACCGACGTTCAAGGTTAATTCAAGGTTTCCACGGTTGGGGTTGAATTGGGCTTTGAGCGCGGTACTTGCTTCAGTCGGTGCGTGCTTCAGCCATTTCACCTACTTCAGTACTGAGTCCGCCTTTACTTTGTCAAGATTCGCTTCAAGGGTGCGACTCTGGCCCGATTACACGGTGCAGCAAAGCTTTGCGACGTTTGACCTTGGCCGCGGATTGAGTTTGAGTTCCATTGGTTATGGGTGCATTTTGTATCGGTGCGTGCTTCAGTTCTTGCGCGCTGAATCCATACTGACTTCAAATCCAGGGACACGCCCCTTTGTGTTCATTCCTGAATGCGGATTCTAAGTTTATTGCGACTTCATTCCGTCAAGTTTTACTTTGAAAGTCGGACTCCGGGCGTTCGAATGGAATGCTACCCCCATATTCCTGCCCGGCGAAGCCTTGCTTCAAGTCGAGCTGGGCCGCGGATTGAGATTGGGTTTCATCGGTTTTGGGTGCCTTCTTGATCGGTGTGTGCTTCAGTTTCTGCGCACAGAACCCCCACTGACTTGAAATGCAAGGAACAGTCCTTTCGACTTCATTCTTGAATGCGGACTTCCTGGTTCGATCCAAAATTTATCTTGACTTCCGTCAAACTAGCGGTATGTTCCTTCTATCTATCGCATCCTTGATTCTGACTTGAACCGTTGGATCAAGTCTAATCTCGAGGCCCTCGCTTGACTTGCCGGTCTCGAACGAGTCCTCCGTAAGTCTTTACCATCTAACCATCGCAGCCTTCATTCTGACTGCGACCATTGGATCCGAACCTAAGCCAACCCAGGTTTGAAGCGGCCGTTGAAATGACAGTTTGGTTGGACCTCGAATGGGTAAGTGTTCGATTAGTATCCGTCGATCCTTCATTCTGGGCTGAACCATTAGATCTAGGTCTAATTCTACTTGAGCAGTCGACTTGACGGTCTCGTTTG
This sequence comes from Mycena belliarum, assembly GCA_029282135.1. NCBI lineage: Eukaryota > Fungi > Basidiomycota > Agaricomycetes > Agaricales > Mycenaceae > Mycena > Mycena belliarum. The sequence continues at coordinate 26,602 of JARJCN010000114.1, read as the reverse complement.
ACTTCAAACGAGCTACTGGTATGCTTTCGCTATCTAATTGGCATCGCAACTTCATTCTGACTATAACTGTGAGATCGACTTATTGCACTTTTGTTCAAGCCCCGTTTGACTTGACTTTAAACAGGTTCCGCGTATGTTCATGCCCTCTTACAGTTGCAAGTTTCGTTCTGACTCGAAGTATCGGATCTAAGTCTAACCTTGGAACACTGATTCAGAATTTCTGGTATGCGCTTCGCCGACTGAGCCCCGCCGCCCGATTCAAAGTCTTCTTTGAGTTCAATTGAACAAAGTCCTGGTACATATCTGCTAGACTTGAGTCCCGGGGCTCAATTCAATACTTCAAACGGATTCTTGGTACGCATTTGCCTTTCAACAATCGTAGCTTTCGTTCTGACTTTGAACTTGAAGCAGGTCTAATCCCATTGAAGTTAATAATCCCGCTTGATTTGACTGCAAACAGTTCAACCTGGTATGTGATTTGCTAGCTAACATTCGCATCGATTGAACCGACTTGAACCTCTAGATTATAGTTACCCCACTCAAGTTTGAATGCCCTCGCTCGAATCGAGGGTCTGGTTTGACTTCAAACAACCCATCGGTATGTTTCCGCTCTGAACGTCGGCGTCCATTAACCTGACATACCATTAGATACGAGTCTGATTTGACTTGAGTTTCAAGCCCGGTTAGTTTGAATGCCCTCGCTCGGATCGAAGGTCTAGTTTGAGTTTGAACGTGCTATTGGTATGTGTTCGCTCTCTACACTGCGTCCGTTATTCTGACATGCCATTACTAGATACAAGTCTAATTTGACTCAAGCATGATGAAGCTTGGTCACTCGACTTCAAACAGATATCGGTACGTATTCTTCTGACTTCAAGTTGAACCATCGACTTCAGGTCTGGCCCTAAAGCTCAAGCTTCAAGCCTCGATCCGGGTCAACTTTACACAGATATCGACGGTACGTATTGTTCTGACTTGAACTAGACTTCGAGTCTCTTCAAGCCTTGGCTTGGAATTTTGCTGACTTGAGCCCGTTCCGGGTGCCTCACGCCGTGTATGTTGTTTACAACCCTGTCAATGTTCGTTTGCTTTACTGACTCATTGGACAGCTACAAGTCGTTCGTTCGAAGGACTCGCCCTTTCATTCGCCGATACACATCGTAGATACTTCAGTAGTTGAGCCGCTGCACATACGAACCAGTCCGAGTCCACCAGGTGAGTACGATCAATCAATGTCAATTCCGGTCAACTTTATCTGACCCCCGACTCACATTCAGCCGCCGTCCGGGACTCGACCCCGCGTGCAAGATACCCCGCCGCAGCGCATCCGCATCCTCATCCGCATGCCCCGAAGCGTAAGCGCGTTCGAGCCCGGACTGACGCCCGTTCCGAATCGCTCGATCCGTGCAGATCCGGCGCGAGCAGACCTGAACTCGGGATGTGCGCCGCGTCGACCGAACCACTCGGAGGCGCAACACGGCATTCACATCTGCGCGGGACTCGGGACGAGGGCCCGCTGTCGGTACGTCGCTGCGCCGCTGTGTGGTCGTGTACCCGCTGACGGCGTCCCAGCGCTTCTGCTCGGGACTCGGGACGAGCGGCGGCGGCGAGTTGCGAGCGGGAGCGAGTGGCGCACGTCCTGGGGACTCGGCGCAAACGCCTCGGTGAGCGGTGTCCCTCCTCTCGGACCCCAGACAACTCACCCACGTCGGATGTAGGCCGTTTTGCGCACGGGACTTCCGGGGAGCTTCGCGGGAGGTCGGCGGCGGATCGACTCGAGTCTGAGGTGCGTCTAGGTGCGGTTGGGCGCAGCTTTGGACGGGATTGACGCACGGGCTGCCGAGTGGCTCGCGCTTGCGAACGCGCAAAGCGTTTCGCGCGAACTATGCGGGCCGATTGCGGGCGTTCGAAACGTGGCCCGCCCATCGCGTCCGTCCCGCCCTCCTTCGACCACGTACGGGCCCGCCCTCACAGTCCGAGCCGCGCGCCGCACCTCCCCGAGCGCCCGTGCTGCATTCCCGCTCCGATCCGCCGCTGCGTAAGTCGCTTACTTGCGCAGGACTCCATCGCTCATCACCCCGATTCACAGCGTTCGAGAGGCCGGACACGCCGTACACGACGCAGCACCCCGCGCGGGAGCCGCCTGCGTCCGCGCCGGCGCCGGGTGTACCTCGCGCGACCCGTTCGAGCGGCGCATGCGAGTCGCATGCGTTCGGGCGGCGCATCGCAGGTTTGCGAATTTGCCAAGTTCGGCGGGACGCGGCGCCGCGGAGAGGTAGTAGCGCGTCCCGCGGCATCGGGCGAGCGTGTACGTGGGATTGAGTGCCGGGAATCGCACCCTTTTGCGGCGTGCGCGCGGACTACGGACAGCGTAAGGTGCGATATTCAGTTTCACCTAAATGCGTGCTTACCAGCTCGGGACTCCACAGCGCTGGACGGGTGCGCGCGCGGTACGGGTTAGAATGCCGCACCGCCCGCAAATCCGGCCCCGCGAGTCGGAGGGATGCCCCCGGTCGCTGCGCAACTCGAGCGGCGGCGGCGGCGGCGGCGGGGCCAGAGCCCTCTCCGGCAGCGCAAGGCGGCCGCGCACAGCGAGCGTAGATTCGCGTGGGCGTGGGCGTTGCCGAGCGGCGGGGACGTATGGCTGCGCACCAGCGGACCTGAGAGCGGCGCGAGGCGGCTACGGGCCACTCGGACGGGCGGGGCAGCGAGTTGGCGTTCACGGGCCAAGCCGCACACGGACGACGTCGCGCGGATCCGCGGACGGCTCTGCGTGCGCGGCGTATGGCAGGGGCGGGGGCGAGGAGTGGGGTTGGCTTCGAGGGGCGGGCACACGGGACGGGCGGCGGCGCGGGGGACGGGTAGACGCGGCGAGGAGGACGAGGACGGCGCTCGGTGCCCAATCCATTCCCGGGACTCGAGTACTCGGGACGAGCGCCGACTTGTGTGGGACGGCGGCGGGAACGCGGAGACGAGGACCATGGGGGGAACGCGGGGATGGGGAGCAGCAAGCGAGGCGGCGCAGAAACTTAAAGAGGTAGTTTGGAGCGCGTGGCTGTCAACATCTCTGAATTTGACGTCGACGACTCGGCTTCGTAAATGGAGTAGATGAAAACCGCCAAGCCGATGGAGTGACTGAGAAGCTGAGAGACCCTTTCCGAGTCCCTAGCGCAATGAACGATGGCGGTCAGCGACAGTGGGGCTGTCCATGATAGAGCGCACCTTTCCACCTTTTCCACGTCCAGACATGTTGATAAAAGGTAGCTGATCTTGCGGCCGACGGCGGTGGTGGTGGTCGTTGAGAGAGTCGGAGTAAACAAACGCGTAAACAGATGGAAATAAAGCCCACGACATCCACCGGCACGATCCTGGGTACTCATCGTTCTCCGGGTGATAATTACCGTTTCTCTCATAAGTTCCGACCAACACCATGCATCCACTGGGTGCACTTATATTTCTCCTGATACCGACTCTATGCGCTTCGCAGGAGGCGCCTGAAGCAACACCTACCGCCGCACCTACCGACATTCCACCGCCTGCCACAGAAACCGCCATCGCTGTTCCGATATCTGAGTACCCGTTCTCTGCTTTCCCTCCTCCTTTGCAAACTCCCGTTGCGGGTGTGGTCCCTCTCACGGATCCAAGGGAACCGCCCCCAGTTGGCTCGTCGCTTATCCCGAACTTTGCCCAAGCATGGGCGGGTGCGTACCAGGAGGCAAAGAACAAGGTACGTTGTCTGTTTCCTCATTCGCCGCGTGTCCGCACGATGTAACCCGGACCGTGACGCAAAGATTATGCTCAAATAATTGCGCCTAGATTGCAGGATTTACGCTCGAGGAAAAGGCGGACGTAGGTACGGGAGTGGGATGGATGAACGGCCGTTGTGTCGTGAGTGGCTTTGCTGCTCCCAGCATGATCATTCCAACGGCCTCCTCCACATAGGGCAACACTCCTCCAATCGGTGAAAACGGCACCAAATGGCCTGGCTTGTGCCTCGAGGTCCGCAGTTCCGCCCTTCCTGCATGTTCAATCCTAAACCTGCGTGGCATCACAGGACTCCCCGTTGGATGTCCGGTTCGGGGACTACGTCACAGCGTTCCCCACCGGAGTCAACACTGCCGCGACGTAGGTTTCTCAACTTGAACCTATATTCCTTCAAGCGCTTATTTGCCCTCCAGATTCAACCGCAAGCTCATCCGACGGCGTGGGCTGTTCATGGGCCGCGAGTTCGTCGGCAAGGGCGTGAACGTCGCGCTCGGGCCCATGATGAACATTGGCCGCATCGCGCAGGGCGGCCGAAACTGGGAGGGCTTCGGCGCAGACCCATTTCTTGCCGGCGAGGCCGCGTACGAAACCATTCTCGGCATGCAGGCGGGCGGTGTGCAGGCATGTGCCAAGCATCTAATCAATAAGTGTGTTGTTATCCGCGAACGAGAACCTGATCAATTGAGTTTTCTGACCCGTCATCCAGCGAGCAGGAGCATTTCCGGACACGGGAAAGTTCCGACGTGGATGACCGGACGCAGCATGAGATCTACGCGCATCCTTTCCTGCGGAGCATCATGGCCGGCGTCACTTCGTGAGTGCGGAGTCATCTGCAGGATGCAGAACTAACGCTACCACCCAGTATCATGTGCAGCTACAGTGCGAAGATCGACGCGCGTCCGCTTGTGCGTTACTGACGCTCTTCTCTAGACCTGATCAATGGGACGTATGCCTGCGAAAATGACAAGATCATGAACGACATCATCAAGCGCGAGTTCGGCTTCCAAGGATGTAGGTGCAGCAACACAATTCCGAATGTTATTCACCTGCTGTTGTAGACATCATGTCTGACTGGCAGGGTATGCTTGTAAGATTCCAGTACGGATTTGCCTGGACGGTGTCGGGCTGCCAGCGTGAAATCGAGGCGTTCTCTGAATGTTGGCGGGCCTTCTTCCGGCCTTCTCTGACTGTTTCGCGGGCCTTCTCTCCCTGTTCGCCGTGCTCGCCGCGTCGCCTAAATCTTTGCACTTGTTTTAACTTTTTTTTTTTTGAAGTGGCAAGTTGAAAGTCTATTTTTAGAATTTTGCCGATAATCTCCCCGTCCCGAGGGTAGGCAGGCGTTCAGATAAAGGGGCACAGTACATGGACGGTGTGGATCTACGATGGATCTAGGGAATCTTACCGGATCTCCCGATGTATCTGCAATCGGTGCCTGGCGCGGCCGGTCCAAGCGACGGATTGCTGCAAGTTGTGTGTCAGCGAGTTCGGCGTTTAGGGTTGGGACTCACCATCACGAATCTGGAGATACCGAAGTCGAGCCTGGGAGAATGGGCTTGAAAACAAGAAATCGGATTGTGCGCACCACAAGGCTGGAAATCTGAGAGCCCGCTAAACCGACTTTTGTGAGCAAAAGGTACAGAACAACTGACACCTCGCGGGAAAATCAAAAAATCCCAGACTTTGGGAGCAGGGTTAGCTAGTTAATTGAATGTACTGTAACAAAAGCGAGCTTACACACTCGGGGGATGTCCGAAACAGGAATCGGCACCATCGGGCGCATCGAAGCGATGGGAGGATCACAAAAACTTGAGTCAAGAAATTTCGGTTTTGGCTTGTGGCGGCCCCACGGCACATGGGCGTGTTTGACGTCGTGTGGAATAGACATGTCAGGGATCTGAGATGGTTCCGGTTGAACATGGAACATCAAGAAGGGCCACTTAGTGGATGCACATACTGTTGCTCGCAGGACCACCAGAAATGAGATAGAAAGTTGGGGGTGCGGCAACTCCAAAGCCTGAAAGCATTGGTGTTAGTTGGGGCTATAGAAAACACGTCGGGACTCACGGAACCCTGTTTGCGGGACCGCCAAAAATCAAATCTAAAGTCAGGGGCGGCACTTGATTCGGAGGCGCGCCGGCGCGTCGGGCGGCGTCACATGAGCCTGAGCACGGTGTAGCATGGACGTGTAGAAAAATGTGTTGGGACTTACAGATACACATAAACTCTGCTTGCGGGACCGCGAAAAAGCGAATAAAAAATCTGAGGTGTGTCGCAAGGGAACCGAGAGCTGCTTCAAGTTGGACCAGGAGCAGCCGCGCCGATACGCGTGACCCTGCTCGCGGGAGCACCAAAAATCAAATAAAAATCCGAGGGTGGCAATTGATTCTAGGTCACGATGATGCGGCAGGCGGCAATCCAGACGTGTCGAAAGGCCTGAGAGGTATGGTATGAGTCAAAGCTATAAGAAGACGCGTCACAACTTACTCATGGGGCAGCGAAAAATGGAATAAAAAGTCGGGGTACCAAACAGCGCACCGGGAGCACATCAGAGGTAACGCACAGAGCTGAAGCACATCAGGTGATTTGGGACTCAAGGCAGTGCAACGATACATACTTAGTATGTACATTCTCGCTTGCGGGAGCACAAAAAAATCAACTCAAAAGTTGGCAGCAGCATTTGATCCAGAAGTGTGTGGGCATGTCGGAGGCACATCGGACACGTCGAAAGGTGCTGACAGAGAGAGTATGTAAGTCGGAGTCCTAGAAGCCGTGCCAGGACTTGCCAGATGCATACAATGTTGCACATGGATCACTGATGGCGCACTTGGGGAAACCCTGAAAACGGAAAAAAAAAAACGGGAGCGGTGGCGCGGTGCGGGACACTAAAGCACAAAATCAAAACTTGGAATAAAATGAAAAGCAAACAAATGATCTTACACGGGGGGACATCGAAGTGGGGGGACCGCGTAAAATTGACTCAAGCAGCCCGACACGTCAGAGCGGCGTGGAGCGGTCGACCGGAACGCAAATGCGAACAATTGCGCCTGGAAGCTCACAGCGGCGGCCGGATTGCAAAATCTTGATTCAGAATTGCGGGTGCAGCGCCTGCGCGTCGGCAGTGACAAGATCCCCAAATCTCGAATTAGAATGATGGCGGTGGCAGCGACGCGTCGGGGCGCCGCCGACGCGCCAGGCGCATCGAACCCGCAGCGAGATCAAGTCGGGCCCTTGTCGACGCGTCGGAAAACGCGCGAAAAGCGTCAAAAATCAGTGTATATCTGTCATAGATAATGAGTTGATGCTTTTGGAAGATGTTCACGGAACTTACCAAAATCGACTTTGGCGGTGTGGAAAATATGGTCCGAGTGATGCGGGGAGCACGGACACGTCGGGCGTATCAAACCCGCGCCGACGTGTCGAAAACAACATAGATCTACCGTAAATGATGAGTTTTGAGCTCAAAAAAAAAGTGAGAGGACTTACCGAGGGGTACAGCTGCCGCGACAGGATTGACGGCATGTCAGGTTGGTGTAGATCTGGATACTAAGTTGGAGCTGGAACAAAAACAAAAGACCGGGACTTACCGAGGCACGTCACCGCTGCAGCGAGATAGATCAACAGCACATTGGAGTCGCAAGATCAAGCCGTCGAGGCGTGAGACACGTAATGGGACGCGCGGGAAAACCGATCGGAGGCACCGAGCGTGCCGGCCAACACCGCAAGCAATGGGTTTCATCGGCCGCTGATGACTTGTGAGTGACACGGGCAACGAGCTGGCTTGGATGTCTGGAGAGCAGAAGGCTGAGTCAGTACCAAGAGCAGAACCATGACAAAGAATAGTTTACAGTTGCTCGCGCCTGTGAGGATTAACAGCGGCGGCAACTTGTGTTGAACCCCAAAGTTGGCAGCGATACTCGCATGTTAAGCTAACCGACGGGACTCTAACAGTTCAGTGCGAGGGGCAATGAAGAGAAAAGAGTGTGAATGTGGTGGTATAAGATGAAGTGTCAACATGTGTGTGTGTTTGGTCTCACCGGGTAACATTTCGCACGCAAAACATTCAACAAATCTATTTACGTTCCTCCGCCGGTGGTTACATAGCTCGGGGATTCTCCGCGCTTCCGCGCGCATTTCTGCCGCCATCTATTTCTGCTTGGCTCCGCAGGCCTTGCTTCCGATGACCGGGTTCAACTTAATCTGGGTATCAATAACAATTCTAGATTTTCACTCCGTTGACTGCTCTTCACATCGTCCGGACTACTGCAAACAGTTGGCAGCTTAGTGTCTCTCAAGGCTCAGAGATTTTTTTGCACTACAATTTTGGGGGGCACAAGCAGAAGTTAACTTAATTTTCAAGTAATCAATAATGGCTGATCTTCCCCTGTCTACCCTTCGCAATTCGATAAAGATAGAACGGAACTGGGCGACAATTTGGCCCCGGACCGAGGCTAATTGGAACGGGGAAGGGCAGCAAGATTGGCTCAATTTATTTTTGGATGCCAAGGTTTGAATTTAATCTTGTGTTTCTGGGCAGGGCCGATCTGACTGGGAATAAGCGAATGGCTGTGTTATCGCGCGAGTGGGAAGGCAAAGCGGAGGAGCACCGCAAATAGAACCCCGCAAATCCCCGAGTCCCTGAAATAGAATGGTTGAGTTTTGCACAATCGAGTCTTGCCCATGTCGGCGGCAGGGTAAGCCCAATTGTGTCGTACCAGAGTCCTATAGGGTGCGCCGCGCTGGGGTGCCCGGTCCGCGCATGGTACGGGCGGCGCGCAGGATTTTTTCGAGACAATGGCGGGACACCCGGCGGCCGATCAAAGTTCACCGCCACCTGCCAATCGAGGCGGCGGTCCGAGTTCCGTGGACATCTTGCGGCCTAATTCGGTAAGCCCGTCTCTTGCTCTCGACGACAACATCGATTTTTTGGTGTCCGAGCGCCCCGGGCCGGAGCGACTCAGGACCTTACGCATATCATCTAGACCCTTTACTATCCGGATCCCGCCCTTCATTTCCGCTCCCCGTCGACCCCAACGAAGGCAAATTCGACTGCGCGCCAAAACAGCATCCAGGGTACTGGAGGCTTTCGCCAAGCGGTCGCCTTCTAAACAGATGTTCTATCACCTGCGAGGGTTACGCCGCAGGGCTCGCGCGGCACACAGCCCGTTCAATTCAACCAGAGAAGCGGCGAACTCGAAATACGCGAACTACACATACTCGATGTTCTGCCGCCATGGGGCCAGAATAACCTTGATGGAATGGTTACGCGGCATCTTTGATGTGGGATTAGAGTGGCGTTGCGCTGTGCGTTGCTACTTCTCCGCGCTTGACTCGCAAACTAATTTTAACGGATGCTGAAGTACCTCCGCTATTGCGACTGGTATGGCCCGCCGCTCGGGGTCATATATGGCGCGCCACCTTCTTATTGAATGTCGGCTGATCCTCGAACAAAAATCTGGCCCACGCCGGTGCACAACATCCGATACGCCGCACGGTTCGTTTTCAACCACATCCGAAATATTCACTGCGGGCTCAACCGACCGCCGCGCTCTTCGACGCTTCTGACGGAGCATCTATTCTTGGAATAGAACAGGATCGCTGCCTTCGATTGGAAGGCCAGGGACCTGTTGGCGAGAACCGCACATAGAGCGTTTGGCGGCGAACTCGCTTGTTGAGCTTGATTCTGGCTCCGAGGTGCATCTCTATCTATATCCGAGCTATTTTGAGTCTCCGCATAACTGACTGCCCACAGCCCTGGCGGCGGTCCTCGGTCCTAGAGTGTATAAGAGCTGGGCGACATCCGCCCTCTCCTTCACTCAACCACCCACCACCGACTTTGCCTCTCGACTACCAGCGCTCAGTGGACCTCGACCGACCTTTGAACTCGTCGCCCCGACGCCGCCTCCGACCTCTGCCCTCCCCGTTGCTCAACATCGAGCTCATCGTCACCGAGCCACTCGATGTCGGGACCCGCACCACATCGGGTTTGGTACTTGTCGGGCGTCGGTCTTACTCAGGTGTGTTCACTATCTAGAGCATCCTCTTCTCTGATCGCTCCCAGCACACCGCTTCCTCACATCGAGCTTGACAGCGCTGAGCCACTCGCGCTCGGCACCGCGCCCTCGATGCTCGGCGAGCCTCCTGCGCGATCCAGGTGTGTTCACTATCTACTGTTATCTTTTATCTCATCTCTTCCCGAACACCATCTTGCCCTGCGTCCAGCCCGATGTCGGAGAATCACTCGACTTCAGGGTTTGCACCGCATCGGTGCCGACACTCCGACGGCCTTCGGACTACTCAGGTGCGTTGACTTTCTACTGTTACCTCTTTTCTGACACATTCCAGCACACCACACTTCATTTACCATTCAATCCGGACTCCGGCACCTTTCGCTCGCTGCCGCTCTTTGACTTGACATGCTCGTGCTCCCGCCTTCAACAAAGCTTTTCGTCCGCTGCGTTACGGTTGCCTGGTATGTGGCTTACTGCTTATAGTCTTTTACTGACTGCTTTCCAGTCTGGCACTTCACCGACGTTCAAGGTTAATTCAAGGTTTCCACGGTTGGGGTTGAATTGGGCTTTGAGCGCGGTACTTGCTTCAGTCGGTGCGTGCTTCAGCCATTTCACCTACTTCAGTACTGAGTCCGCCTTTACTTTGTCAAGATTCGCTTCAAGGGTGCGACTCTGGCCCGATTACACGGTGCAGCAAAGCTTTGCGACGTTTGACCTTGGCCGCGGATTGAGTTTGAGTTCCATTGGTTGTGGGTGCATTTTGTATCGGTGCGTGCTTCAGTTCTTGCGCGCTGAATCCATACTGACTTCAAATCCAGGGACACGCCCCTTTGTGTTCATTCCTGAATGCGGATTCTAAGTTTATTGCGACTTCATTCCGTCAAGTTTTACTTTGAAAGTCGGACTCCGGGCGTTCGAATGGAATGCTACCCCCATATTCCTGCCCGGCGAAGCCTTGCTTCAAGTCGAGCTGGGCCGCGGATTGAGATTGGGTTTTCATCGGTTTTGGGTGCCTTCTTGATCGGTGTGTGCTTCAGTTTCTGCGCACAGAACCCCCACTGACTTGAAATGCAAGGAACAGTCCTTTCGACTTCATTCTTGAATGCGGACTTCCTGGTTCGATCCAAAATTTATCTTGACTTCCGTCAAACTAGCGGTATGTTCCTTCTATCTATCGCATCCTTGATTCTGACTTGAACCGTTGGATCAAGTCTAATCTCGAGGCCCTCGCTTGACTTGCCGGTCTCGAACGAGTCCTCCGTAAGTCTTTACCATCTAACCATCGCAGCCTTCATTCTGACTGCGACCATTGGATCCGAACCTAAGCCAACCCAGGTTTGAAGCGGCCGTTGAAATGACAGTTTGGTTGGACCTCGAATGGGTAAGTGTTCGATTAGTATCCGTCGATCCTTCATTCTGGGCTGAACCATTAGATCTAGGTCTAATTCTACTTGAGCAGTCGACTTGACGGTCTCGTTTGACTTCAAACGAGCTACTGGTATGCTTTCGCTATCTAATTGGCATCGCAACTTCATTCTGACTATAACTGTGAGATCGACTTATTGCACTTTTGTTCAAGCCCCGTTTGACTTGACTTTAAACAGGTTCCGCGTATGTTCATGCCCTCTTACAGTTGCAAGTTTCGTTCTGACTCGAAGTATCGGATCTAAGTCTAACCTTGGAACACTGATTCAGAATTTCTGGTATGCGCTTCGCCGACTGAGCCCCGCCGCCCGATTCAAAGTCTTCTTTGAGTTCAATTGAACAAAGTCCTGGTACATATCTGCTAGACTTGAGTCCCGGGGCTCAATTCAATACTTCAAACGGATTCTTGGTACGCATTTGCCTTTCAACAATCGTAGCTTTCGTTCTGACTTTGAACTTGAAGCAGGTCTAATCCCATTGAAGTTAATAATCCCGCTTGATTTGACTGCAAACAGTTCAACCTGGTATGTGATTTGCTAGCTAACATTCGCATCGATTGAACCGACTTGAACCTCTAGATTATAGTTACCCCACTCAAGTTTGAATGCCCTCGCTCGAATCGAGGGTCTGGTTTGACTTCAAACAACCCATCGGTATGTTTCCGCTCTGAACGTCGGCGTCCATTAACCTGACATACCATTAGATACGAGTCTGATTTGACTTGAGTTTCAAGCCCGGTTAGTTTGAATGCCCTCGCTCGGATCGAAGGTCTAGTTTGAGTTTGAACGTGCTATTGGTATGTGTTCGCTCTCTACACTGCGTCCGTTATTCTGACATGCCATTACTAGATACAAGTCTAATTTGACTCAAGCATGATGAAGCTTGGTCACTCGACTTCAAACAGATATCGGTACGTATTCTTCTGACTTCAAGTTGAACCATCGACTTCAGGTCTGGCCCTAAAGCTCAAGCTTCAAGCCTCGATCCGGGTCAACTTTACACAGATATCGACGGTACGTATTGTTCTGACTTGAACTAGACTTCGAGTCTCTTCAAGCCTTGGCTTGGAATTTTGCTGACTTGAGCCCGTTCCGGGTGCCTCACGCCGTGTATGTTGTTTACAACCCTGTCAATGTTCGTTTGCTTTACTGACTCATTGGACAGCTACAAGTCGTTCGTTCGAAGGACTCGCCCTTTCATTCGCCGATACACATCGTAGATACTTCAGTAGTTGAGCCGCTGCACATACGAACCAGTCCGAGTCCACCAGGTGAGTACGATCAATCAATGTCAATTCCGGTCAACTTTATCTGACCCCCGACTCACATTCAGCCGCCGTCCGGGACTCGACCCCGCGTGCAAGATACCCCGCCGCAGCGCATCCGCATCCTCATCCGCATGCCCCGAAGCGTAAGCGCGTTCGAGCCCGGACTGACGCCCGTTCCGAATCGCTCGATCCGTGCAGATCCGGCGCGAGCAGACCTGAACTCGGGATGTGCGCCGCGTCGACCGAACCACTCGGAGGCGCAAACACGGCATTCACATCTGCGCGGGACTCGGGACGAGGGCCCGCTGTCGGTACGTCGCTGCGCCGCTGTGTGGTCGTGTACCCGCTGACGGCGTCCCAGCGCTTCTGCTCGGGACTCGGGACGAGCGGCGGCGGCGAGTTGCGAGCGGGAGCGAGTGGCGCACGTCCTGGGGACTCGGCGCAAACGCCTCGGTGAGCGGTGTCCCTCCTCTCGGACCCCAGACAACTCACCCACGTCGGATGTAGGCCGTTTTGCGCACGGGACTTCCGGGGAGCTTCGCGGGAGGTCGGCGGCGGATCGACTCGAGTCTGAGGTGCGTCTAGGTGCGGTTGGGCGCAGCTTTGGACGGGATTGACGCACGGGCTGCCGAGTGGCTCGCGCTTGCGAACGCGCAAAGCGTTTCGCGCGAACTATGCGGGCCGATTGCGGGCGTTCGAAACGTGGCCCGCCCATCGCGTCCGTCCCGCCCTCCTTCGACCACGTACGGGCCCGCCCTCACAGTCCGAGCCGCGCGCCGCACCTCCCCGAGCGCCCGTGCTGCATTCCCGCTCCGATCCGCCGCTGCGTAAGTCGCTTACTTGCGCAGGACTCCATCGCTCATCACCCCGATTCACAGCGTTCGAGAGGCCGGACACGCCGTACACGACGCAGCACCCCGCGCGGGAGCCGCCTGCGTCCGCGCCGGCGCCGGGTGTACCTCGCGCGACCCGTTCGAGCGGCGCATGCGAGTCGCATGTGTTCGGGCGGCGCATCGCAGGTTTGCGAATTTGCCAAGTTCGGCGGGACGCGGCGCCGCGGAGAGGTAGTAGCGCGTCCCGCGGCATCGGGCGAGCGTGTACGTGGGATTGAGTGCCGGGAATCGCACCCTTTTGCGGCGTGCGCGCGGACTACGGACAGCGTAAGGTGCGATATTCAGTTTCACCTAAATGCGTGCTTACCAGCTCGGGACTCCACAGCGCTGGACGGGTGCGCGCGCGGTACGGGTTAGAATGCCGCACCGCCCGCAAATCCGGCCCCGCGAGTCGGAGGGATGCCCCCGGTCGCTGCGCAACTCGAGCGGCGGCGGCGGCGGCGGCGGGGCCAGAGCCCTCTCCGGCAGCGCAAGGCGGCCGCGCACAGCGAGCGTAGATTCGCGTGGGCGTGGGCGTTGCCGAGCGGCGGGGACGTATGGCTGCGCGCCAGCGGACCTGAGAGCGGCGCGAGGCGGCTACGGGCCACTCGGACGGCGGGGCAGCGAGTTGGCGTTCACGGGCCAAGCCGCACACGGACGACGTCGCGCGGATCCGCGGACGGCTCTGCGTGCGCGGCGTATGGCAGGGGCGGGGGCGAGGAGTGGGGTTGGCTTCGAGGGGCGGGCACACGGGACGGGCGGCGGCGCGGGGGACGGGTAGACGCGGCGAGGAGGACGAGGACGGCGCTCGGTGCCCAATCCATTCCCGGGACTCGAGTACTCGGGACGAGCGCCGACTTGTGTGGGACGGCGGCGGGAACGCGGAGACGAGGACCATGGGGGGAACGCGGGGATGGGGAGCAGCAAGCGAGGCGGCGCAGAAACTTAAAGAGGTAGTTTGGAGCGCGTGGCTGTCAACATCTCTGAATTTGACGTCGACGACTCGGCTTCGTAAATGGAGTAGATGAAAACCGCCAAGCCGATGGAGTGACTGAGAAGCTGAGAGACCCTTTCCGAGTCCCTAGCGCAATGAACGATGGCGGTCAGCGACAGTGGGGCTGTCCATGATAGAGCGCACCTTTCCACCTTTTCCACGTCCAGACATGTTGATAAAAGGTAGCTGATCTTGCGGCCGACGGCGGTGGTGGTGGTCGTTGAGAGAGTCGGAGTAAACAAACGCGTAAACAGATGGAAATAAAGCCCACGACATCCACCGGCACGATCCTGGGTACTCATCGTTCTCCGGGTGATAATTACCGTTTCTCTCATAAGTTCCGACCAACACCATGCATCCACTGGGTGCACTTATATTTCTCCTGATACCGACTCTATGCGCTTCGCAGGAGGCGCCTGAAGCAACACCTACCGCCGCACCTACCGACATTCCACCGCCTGCCACAGAAACCGCCATCGCTGTTCCGATATCTGAGTACCCGTTCTCTGCTTTCCCTCCTCCTTTGCAAACTCCCGTTGCGGGTGTGGTCCCTCTCACGGATCCAAGGGAACCGCCCCCAGTTGGCTCGTCGCTTATCCCGAACTTTGCCCAAGCATGGGCGGGTGCGTACCAGGAGGCAAAGAACAAGGTACGTTGTCTGTTTCCCTCATTCGCCGCGTGTCCGCACGATGTAACCCGGACCGTGACGCAAAGATTATGCTCAAATAATTGCGCCTAGATTGCAGGATTTACGCTCGAGGAAAAGGCGGACGTAGGTACGGGAGTGGGATGGATGAACGGCCGTTGTGTCGTGAGTGGCTTTGCTGCTCCCAGCATGATCATTCCAACGGCCTCCTCCACATAGGGCAACACTCCTCCAATCGGTGAAAACGCACCAAATGGCCTGGCTTGTGCCTCGAGGTCCGCAGTTCCGCCCTTCCTGCATGTTCAATCCTAAACCTCTGCGTGGCATCACAGGACTCCCCGTTGGATGTCCGGTTCGGGGACTACGTCACAGCGTTCCCCACCGGAGTCAACACTGCCGCGACGTAGGTTTCTCAACTTGAACCTATATTCCTTCAAGCGCTTATTTGCCCTCCAGATTCAACCGCAAGCTCATCCGACGGCGTGGGCTGTTCATGGGCCGCGAGTTCGTCGGCAAGGGCGTGAACGTCGCGCTCGGGCCCATGATGAACATTGGCCGCATCGCGCAGGGCGGCCGAAACTGGGAGGGCTTCGGCGCAGACCCATTTCTTGCCGGCGAGGCCGCGTACGAAACCATTCTCGGCATGCAGGCGGGCGGTGTGCAGGCATGTGCCAAGCATCTAATCAATAAGTGTGTTGTTATCCGCGAACGAGAACCTGATCAATTGAGTTTTCTGACCCGTCATCCAGCGAGCAGGAGCATTTCCGGACACGGGAAAGTTCCGACGTGGATGACCGGACACAGCATGAGATCTACGCGCATCCTTTCCTGCGGAGCATCATGGCCGGCGTCACTTCGTGAGTGCGGAGTCATCTGCAGGATGCAGAACTAACGCTACCACCCAGTATCATGTGCAGCTACAGTGCGAAGATCGACGCGCGTCCGCTTGTGCGTTACTGACGCTCTTCTCTAGACCTGATCAATGGGACGTATGCCTGCGAAAATGACAAGATCATGAACGACATCATCAAGCGCGAGTTCGGCTTCCAAGGATGTAGGTGCAGCAACACAATTCCGAATGTTATTCACCTGCTGTTGTAGACATCATGTCTGACTGGCAGGGTATGCTTGTAAGATTCCAGTACGGATTTGCCTGGACGGTGTCGGGCTGCCAGCGTGAAATCGAGGCGTTCTCTGAATGTTGGCGGGCCTTCTTCCGGCCTTCTCTGACTGTTTCGCGGGCCTTCTCTCCCTGTTCGCCGTGCTCGCCGCGTCGCCTAAATCTTTGCACTTGTTTTAACTTTTTTTTTTTTGAAGTGGCAAGTTGAAAGTCTATTTTTAGAATTTTGCCGATAATCTCCCCGTCCCGAGGGTAGGCAGGCGTTCAGATAAAGGGGCACAGTACATGGACGGTGTGGATCTACGATGGATCTAGGGAATCTTACCGGATCTCCCGATGTATCTGCAATCGGTGCCTGGCGCGGCCGGTCCAAGCGACGGATTGCTGCAAGTTGTGTGTCAGCGAGTTCGGCGTTTAGGGTTGGGACTCACCATCACGAATCTGGAGATACCGAAGTCGAGCCTGGGAGAATGGGCTTGAAAACAAGAAATCGGATTGTGCGCACCACAAGGCTGGAAATCTGAGAGCCCGCTAAACCGACTTTTGTGAGCAAAAGGTACAGAACAACTGACACCCTCGCGGGAAAATCAAAAAAATCCAGACTTTGGGAGCAGGGTTAGCTAGTTAATTGAATGTACTGTAACAAAAGCGAGCTTACACACTCGGGGGATGTCCGAAACAGGAATCGGCACCATCGGGCGCATCGAAGCGATGGGAGGATCACAAAAACTTGAGTCAAGAAATTTCGGTTTTGGCTTGTGGCGGCCCCACGGCACATGGGCGTGTTTGACGTCGTGTGGAATAGACATGTCAGGGATCTGAGATGGTTCCGGTTGAACATGGAACATCAAGAAGGGCCACTTAGTGGATGCACATACTGTTGCTCGCAGGACCACCAGAAATGAGATAGAAAGTTGGGGGTGCGGCAACTCCAAAGCCTGAAAGCATTGGTGTTAGTTGGGGCTATAGAAAACACGTCGGGACTCACGGAACCCTGTTTGCGGGACCGCCAAAAATCAAATCTAAAGTCAGGGGCGGCACTTGATTCGGAGGCGCGCCGGCGCGTCGGGCGGCGTCACATGAGCCTGAGCACGGTGTAGCATGGACGTGTAGAAAAATGTGTTTGGGACTTACAGATACACATAAACTCTGCTTGCGGGACCGCGAAAAAGCGAATAAAAAATCTGAGGTGTGTCGCAAGGGAACCGAGAGCTGCTTCAAGTTGGACCAGGAGCAGCCGCGCCGATACGCGTGACCCTGCTCGCGGGAGCACCAAAAATCAAATAAAAATCCGAGGGTGGCAATTGATTCTAGGTCACGATGATGCGGCGGGCGGCAATCCAGACGTGTCGAAAGGCCTGAGAGGTATGGTATGAGTCAAAGCTATAAGAAGACGCGTCACGACTTACTCATGGGGCAGCGAAAAATGGAATAAAAAGTCGGGGTACCAAACAGCGCACCGGGAGCACATCAGAGGTAACGCACAGAGCTGAAGCACATCAGGTGATTTGGGACTCAAGGCAGTGCAACGATACATACTTAGTATGTACATTCTCGCTTGCGGGAGCACAAAAAAATCAACTCAAAAGTTGGCAGCAGCATTTGATCCAGAAGTGTGTGGGCATGTCGGAGGCACATCGGACACGTCGAAAGGTGCTGACAGAGAGAGTATGTAAGTCGGAGTCCTAGAAGCCGTGCCAGGACTTGCCAGATGCATACAATGTTGCACATGGATCACTGATGGCGCACTTGGGGAAACCCTGAAAACGGAAAAAAAAAACGGGAGCGGTGGCGCGGTGCGGGACACTAAAGCACAAAATCAAAACTTGGAATAAAATGAAAAGCAAACAAATGATCTTACACGGGGGGACATCGAAGTGGGGGGACCGCGTAAAATTGACTCAAGCAGCCCGACACGTCAGAGCGGCGTGGAGCGGTCGACCGGAACGCAAATGCGAACAATTGCGCCTGGAAGCTCACAGCGGCGGCCGGATTGCAAAATCTTGATTCAGAATTGCGGGTGCAGCGCCTGCGCGTCGGCAGTGACAAGATCCCCAAATCTCGAATTAGAATGATGGCGGTGGCAGCGACGCGTCGGGGCGCCGCCGACGCGCCAGGCGCATCGAACCCGCAGCGAGATCAAGTCGGGCCCTTGTCGACGCGTCGGAAAACGCGCGAAAAGCGTCAAAAATCAGTGTATATCTGTCATAGATAATGAGTTGATGCTTTTGGAAGATGTTCACGGAACTTACCAAAATCGACTTTGGCGGTGTGGAAAATATGGTCCGAGTGATGCGGGGAGCACGGACACGTCGGGCGTATCAAACCCGCGCCGACGTGTCGAAAACAACATAGATCTACCGTAAATGATGAGTTTTGAGCTCAAAAAAAAAGTGAGAGGACTTACCGAGGGGTACAGCTGCCGCGACAGGATTGACGGCATGTCAGGTTGGTGTAGATCTGGATACTAAGTTGGAGCTGGAACAAAAACAAAAGACCGGGACTTACCGAGGCACGTCACCGCTGCAGCGAGATAGATCAACAGCACATTGGAGTCGCAAGATCAAGCCGTCGAGGCGTGAGACACGTAATGGGACGCGCGGGAAAACCGATCGGAGGCACCGAGCGTGCCGGCCAACACCGCAAGCAATGGGTTTCATCGGCCGCTGATGACTTGTGAGTGACACGGGCAACGAGCTGGCTTGGATGTCTGGAGAGCAGAAGGCTGAGTCAGTACCAAGAGCAGAACCATGACAAAGAATAGTTTACAGTTGCTCGCGCCTGTGAGGATTAACAGCGGCGGCAACTTGTGTTGAACCCCAAAGTTGGCAGCGATACTCGCATGTTAAGCTAACCGACGGGACTCTAACAGTTCAGTGCGAGGGGCAATGAAGAGAAAAGAGTGTGAATGTGGTGGTATAAGATGAAGTGTCAACATGTGTGTGTGTTTGGTCTCACCGGGTAACATTTCGCACGCAAAACATTCAACAAATCTATTTACGTTCCTCCGCCGGTGGTTACATAGCTCGGGGATTCTCCGCGCTTCCGCGCGCATTTCTGCCGCCATCTATTTCTGCTTGGCTCCGCAGGCCTTGCTTCCGATGACCGGGTTCAACTTAATCTGGGTATCAATAACAATTCTAGATTTTCACTCCGTTGACTGCTCTTCACATCGTCCGGACTACTGCAAACAGTTGGCAGCTTAGTGTCTCTCAAGGCTCAGAGATTTTTTTGCACTACAATTTTGGGGGGCACAAGCAGAAGTTAACTTAATTTTCAAGTAATCAATAATGGCTGATCTTCCCCTGTCTACCCTTCGCAATTCGATAAAGATAGAACGGAACTGGGCGACAATTTGGCCCCGGACCGAGGCTAATTGGAACGGGGAAGGGCAGCAAGATTGGCTCAATTTATTTTTGGATGCCAAGGTTTGAATTTAATCTTGTGTTTCTGGGCAGGGCCGATCTGACTGGGAATAAGCGAATGGCTGTGTTATCGCGCGAGTGGGAAGGCAAAGCGGAGGAGCACCGCAAATAGAACCCCGCAAATCCCCGAGTCCCTGAAATAGAATGGTTGAGTTTTGCACAATCGAGTCTTGCCCATGTCGGCGGCAGGGTAAGCCCAATTGTGTCGTACCAGAGTCCTATAGGGTGCGCCGCGCTGGGGTGCCCGGTCCGCGCATGGTACGGGCGGCGCGCAGGATTTTTTCGAGACAATGGCGGGACACCCGGCGGCCGATCAAAGTTCACCGCCACCTGCCAATCGAGGCGGCGGTCCGAGTTCCGTGGACATCTTGCGGCCTAATTCGGTAAGCCCGTCTCTTGCTCTCGACGACAACATCGATTTTTTGGTGTCCGAGCGCCCCGGGCCGGAGCGACTCAGGACCTTACGCATATCATCTAGACCCTTTACTATCCGGATCCCGCCCTTCATTTCCGCTCCCCGTCGACCCCAACGAAGGCAAATTCGACTGCGCGCCAAAACAGCATCCAGGGTACTGGAGGCTTTCGCCAAGCGGTCGCCTTCTAAACAGATGTTCTATCACCTGCGAGGGTTACGCCGCAGGGCTCGCGCGGCACACAGCCCGTTCAATTCAACCAGAGAAGCGGCGAACTCGAAATACGCGAACTACACATACTCGATGTTCTGCCGCCATGGGGCCAGAATAACCTTGATGGAATGGTTACGCGGCATCTTTGATGTGGGATTAGAGTGGCGTTGCGCTGTGCGTTGCTACTTCTCCGCGCTTGACTCGCAAACTAATTTTAACGGATGCTGAAGTACCTCCGCTATTGCGACTGGTATGGCCCGCCGCTCGGGGTCATATATGGCGCGCCACCTTCTTATTGAATGTCGGCTGATCCTCGAACAAAAATCTGGCCCACGCCGGTGCACAACATCCGATACGCCGCACGGTTCGTTTTCAACCACATCCGAAATATTCACTGCGGGCTCAACCGACCGCCGCGCTCTTCGACGCTTCTGACGGAGCATCTATTCTTGGAATAGAACAGGATCGCTGCCTTCGATTGGAAGGCCAGGGACCTGTTGGCGAGAACCGCACATAGAGCGTTTGGCGGCGAACTCGCTTGTTGAGCTTGATTCTGGCTCCGAGGTGCATCTCTATCTATATCCGAGCTATTTTGAGTCTCCGCATAACTGACTGCCCACAGCCCTGGCGGCGGTCCTCGGTCCTAGAGTGTATAAGAGCTGGGCGACATCCGCCCTCTCCTTCACTCAACCACCCACCACCGACTTTGCCTCTCGACTACCAGCGCTCAGTGGACCTCGACCGACCTTTGAACTCGTCGCCCCGACGCCGCCTCCGACCTCTGCCCTCCCCGTTGCTCAACATCGAGCTCATCGTCACCGAGCCACTCGATGTCGGGACCCGCACCACATCGGGTTTGGTACTTGTCGGGCGTCGGTCTTACTCAGGTGTGTTCACTATCTAGAGCATCCTCTTCTCTGATCGCTCCCAGCACACCGCTTCCTCACATCGAGCTTGACAGCGCTGAGCCACTCGCGCTCGGCACCGCGCCCTCGATGCTCGGCGAGCCTCCTGCGCGATCCAGGTGTGTTCACTATCTACTGTTATCTTTTATCTCATCTCTTCCCGAACACCATCTTGCCCTGCGTCCAGCCCGATGTCGGAGAATCACTCGACTTCAGGGTTTGCACCGCATCGGTGCCGACACTCCGACGGCCTTCGGACTACTCAGGTGCGTTGACTTTCTACTGTTACCTCTTTTCTGACACATTCCAGCACACCACACTTCATTTACCATTCAATCCGGACTCCGGCACCTTTCGCTCGCTGCCGCTCTTTGACTTGACATGCTCGTGCTCCCGCCTTCAACAAAGCTTTTCGTCCGCTGCGTTACGGTTGCCTGGTATGTGGCTTACTGCTTATAGTCTTTTACTGACTGCTTTCCAGTCTGGCACTTCACCGACGTTCAAGGTTAATTCAAGGTTTCCACGGTTGGGGTTGAATTGGGCTTTGAGCGCGGTACTTGCTTCAGTCGGTGCGTGCTTCAGCCATTTCACCTACTTCAGTACTGAGTCCGCCTTTACT
Source organism: Mycena belliarum (assembly GCA_029282135.1). Lineage (NCBI taxonomy): Eukaryota > Fungi > Basidiomycota > Agaricomycetes > Agaricales > Mycenaceae > Mycena > Mycena belliarum. The sequence continues at coordinate 4,930 of JARJCN010000114.1, read as the reverse complement.
TTGTCAAGATTCGCTTCAAGGGTGCGACTCTGGCCCGATTACACGGTGCAGCAAAGCTTTGCGACGTTTGACCTTGGCCGCGGATTGAGTTTGAGTTCCATTGGTTATGGGTGCATTTTGTATCGGTGCGTGCTTCAGTTCTTGCGCGCTGAATCCATACTGACTTCAAATCCAGGGACACGCCCCTTTGTGTTCATTCCTGAATGCGGATTCTAAGTTTATTGCGACTTCATTCCGTCAAGTTTTACTTTGAAAGTCGGACTCCGGGCGTTCGAATGGAATGCTACCCCCATATTCCTGCCCGGCGAAGCCTTGCTTCAAGTCGAGCTGGGCCGCGGATTGAGATTGGGTTTCATCGGTTTTGGGTGCCTTCTTGATCGGTGTGTGCTTCAGTTTCTGCGCACAGAACCCCCACTGACTTGAAATGCAAGGAACAGTCCTTTCGACTTCATTCTTGAATGCGGACTTCCTGGTTCGATCCAAAATTTATCTTGACTTCCGTCAAACTAGCGGTATGTTCCTTCTATCTATCGCATCCTTGATTCTGACTTGAACCGTTGGATCAAGTCTAATCTCGAGGCCCTCGCTTGACTTGCCGGTCTCGAACGAGTCCTCCGTAAGTCTTTACCATCTAACCATCGCAGCCTTCATTCTGACTGCGACCATTGGATCCGAACCTAAGCCAACCCAGGTTTGAAGCGGCCGTTGAAATGACAGTTTGGTTGGACCTCGAATGGGTAAGTGTTCGATTAGTATCCGTCGATCCTTCATTCTGGGCTGAACCATTAGATCTAGGTCTAATTCTACTTGAGCAGTCGACTTGACGGTCTCGTTTGACTTCAAACGAGCTACTGGTATGCTTTCGCTATCTAATTGGCATCGCAACTTCATTCTGACTATAACTGTGAGATCGACTTATTGCACTTTTGTTCAAGCCCCGTTTGACTTGACTTTAAACAGGTTCCGCGTATGTTCATGCCCTCTTACAGTTGCAAGTTTCGTTCTGACTCGAAGTATCGGATCTAAGTCTAACCTTGGAACACTGATTCAGAATTTCTGGTATGCGCTTCGCCGACTGAGCCCCGCCGCCCGATTCAAAGTCTTCTTTGAGTTCAATTGAACAAAGTCCTGGTACATATCTGCTAGACTTGAGTCCCGGGGCTCAATTCAATACTTCAAACGGATTCTTGGTACGCATTTGCCTTTCAACAATCGTAGCTTTCGTTCTGACTTTGAACTTGAAGCAGGTCTAATCCCATTGAAGTTAATAATCCCGCTTGATTTGACTGCAAACAGTTCAACCTGGTATGTGATTTGCTAGCTAACATTCGCATCGATTGAACCGACTTGAACCTCTAGATTATAGTTACCCCACTCAAGTTTGAATGCCCTCGCTCGAATCGAGGGTCTGGTTTGACTTCAAACAACCCATCGGTATGTTTCCGCTCTGAACGTCGGCGTCCATTAACCTGACATACCATTAGATACGAGTCTGATTTGACTTGAGTTTCAAGCCCGGTTAGTTTGAATGCCCTCGCTCGGATCGAAGGTCTAGTTTGAGTTTGAACGTGCTATTGGTATGTGTTCGCTCTCTACACTGCGTCCGTTATTCTGACATGCCATTACTAGATACAAGTCTAATTTGACTCAAGCATGATGAAGCTTGGTCACTCGACTTCAAACAGATATCGGTACGTATTCTTCTGACTTCAAGTTGAACCATCGACTTCAGGTCTGGCCCTAAAGCTCAAGCTTCAAGCCTCGATCCGGGTCAACTTTACACAGATATCGACGGTACGTATTGTTCTGACTTGAACTAGACTTCGAGTCTCTTCAAGCCTTGGCTTGGAATTTTGCTGACTTGAGCCCGTTCCGGGTGCCTCACGCCGTGTATGTTGTTTACAACCCTGTCAATGTTCGTTTGCTTTACTGACTCATTGGACAGCTACAAGTCGTTCGTTCGAAGGACTCGCCCTTTCATTCGCCGATACACATCGTAGATACTTCAGTAGTTGAGCCGCTGCACATACGAACCAGTCCGAGTCCACCAGGTGAGTACGATCAATCAATGTCAATTCCGGTCAACTTTATCTGACCCCCGACTCACATTCAGCCGCCGTCCGGGACTCGACCCCGCGTGCAAGATACCCCGCCGCAGCGCATCCGCATCCTCATCCGCATGCCCCGAAGCGTAAGCGCGTTCGAGCCCGGACTGACGCCCGTTCCGAATCGCTCGATCCGTGCAGATCCGGCGCGAGCAGACCTGAACTCGGGATGTGCGCCGCGTCGACCGAACCACTCGGAGGCGCAACACGGCATTCACATCTGCGCGGGACTCGGGACGAGGGCCCGCTGTCGGTACGTCGCTGCGCTGCGCCGCTGTGTGGTCGTGTACCCGCTGACGGCGTCCCAGCGCTTCTGCTCGGGACTCGGGACGAGCGGCGGCGGCGAGTTGCGAGCGGGAGCGAGTGGCGCACGTCCTGGGGACTCGGCGCAAACGCCTCGGTGAGCGGTGTCCCTCCTCTCGGACCCCAGACAACTCACCCACGTCGGATGTAGGCCGTTTTGCGCACGGGACTTCCGGGGAGCTTCGCGGGAGGTCGGCGGCGGATCGACTCGAGTCTGAGGTGCGTCTAGGTGCGGTTGGGCGCAGCTTTGGACGGGATTGACGCACGGGCTGCCGAGTGGCTCGCGCTTGCGAACGCGCAAAGCGTTTCGCGCGAACTATGCGGGCCGATTGCGGGCGTTCGAAACGTGGCCCGCCCATCGCGTCCGTCCCGCCCTCCTTCGACCACGTACGGGCCCGCCCTCACAGTCCGAGCCGCGCGCCGCACCTCCCCGAGCGCCCGTGCTGCATTCCCGCTCCGATCCGCCGCTGCGTAAGTCGCTTACTTGCGCAGGACTCCATCGCTCATCACCCCGATTCACAGCGTTCGAGAGGCCGGACACGCCGTACACGACGCAGCACCCCCGCGCGGGAGCCGCCTGCGTCCGCGCCGGCGCCGGGTGTACCTCGCGCGACCCGTTCGAGCGGCGCATGCGAGTCGCATGCGTTCGGGCGGCGCATCGCAGGTTTGCGAATTTGCCAAGTTCGGCGGGACGCGGCGCCGCGGAGAGGTAGTAGCGCGTCCCGCGGCATCGGGCGAGCGTGTACGTGGGATTGAGTGCCGGGAATCGCACCCTTTTGCGGCGTGCGCGCGGACTACGGACAGCGTAAGGTGCGATATTCAGTTTCACCTAAATGCGTGCTTACCAGCTCGGGACTCCACAGCGCTGGACGGGTGCGCGCGCGGTACGGGTTAGAATGCCGCACCGCCCGCAAATCCGGCCCCGCGAGTCGGAGGGATGCCCCCGGTCGCTGCGCAACTCGAGCGGCGGCGGCGGCGGCGGCGGGGCCAGAGCCCTCTCCGGCAGCGCAAGGCGGCCGCGCACAGCGAGCGTAGATTCGCGTGGGCGTGGGCGTTGCCGAGCGGCGGGGACGTATGGCTGCGCACCAGCGGACCTGAGAGCGGCGCGAGGCGGCTACGGGCCACTCGGACGGGCGGGGCAGCGAGTTGGCGTTCACGGGCCAAGCCGCACACGGACGACGTCGCGCGGATCCGCGGACGGCTCTGCGTGCGCGGCGTATGGCAGGGGCGGGGGCGAGGAGTGGGGTTGGCTTCGAGGGGCGGGCACACGGGACGGGCGGCGGCGCGGGGGACGGGTAGACGCGGCGAGGAGGACGAGGACGGCGCTCGGTGCCCAATCCATTCCCGGGACTCGAGTACTCGGGACGAGCGCCGACTTGTGTGGGACGGCGGCGGGAACGCGGAGACGAGGACCATGGGGGGAACGCGGGGATGGGGAGCAGCAAGCGAGGCGGCGCAGAAACTTAAAGAGGTAGTTTGGAGCGCGTGGCTGTCAACATCTCTGAATTTGACGTCGACGACTCGGCTTCGTAAATGGAGTAGATGAAAACCGCCAAGCCGATGGAGTGACTGAGAAGCTGAGAGACCCTTTCCGAGTCCCTAGCGCAATGAACGATGGCGGTCAGCGACAGTGGGGCTGTCCATGATAGAGCGCACCTTTCCACCTTTTCCACGTCCAGACATGTTGATAAAAGGTAGCTGATCTTGCGGCCGACGGCGGTGGTGGTGGTCGTTGAGAGAGTCGGAGTAAACAAACGCGTAAACAGATGGAAATAAAGCCCACGACATCCACCGGCACGATCCTGGGTACTCATCGTTCTCCGGGTGATAATTACCGTTTCTCTCATAAGTTCCGACCAACACCATGCATCCACTGGGTGCACTTATATTTCTCCTGATACCGACTCTATGCGCTTCGCAGGAGGCGCCTGAAGCAACACCTACCGCCGCACCTACCGACATTCCACCGCCTGCCACAGAAACCGCCATCGCTGTTCCGATATCTGAGTACCCGTTCTCTGCTTTCCCTCCTCCTTTGCAAACTCCCGTTGCGGGTGTGGTCCCTCTCACGGATCCAAGGGAACCGCCCCCAGTTGGCTCGTCGCTTATCCCGAACTTTGCCCAGCAATGGGCGGGTGCGTACCAGGAGGCAAAGAACAAGGTACGTTGTCTGTTTCCTCATTCGCCGCGTGTCCGCACGATGTAACCCGGACCGTGACGCAAAGATTATGCTCAAATAATTGCGCCTAGATTGCAGGATTTACGCTCGAGGAAAAGGCGGACGTAGGTACGGGAGTGGGATGGATGAACGGCCGTTGTGTCGTGAGTGGCTTTGCTGCTCCCAGCATGATCATTCCAAACGGCCTCCTCCACATAGGGCAACACTCCTCCAATCGGTGAAAACGGCACCAAATGGCCTGGCTTGTGCCTCGAGGTCCGCAGTTCCGCCCTTCCTGCATGTTCAATCCTAAAACCTGCGTGGCATCACAGGACTCCCCGTTGGATGTCCGGTTCGGGGACTA